>SJYU01007240.1:0-19818 GCA_006410795.1 Tragelaphus strepsiceros | reverse complement strand
TCAGCCCTGGGATTTCTTTGGAAGGAATGATGCTAAAGCTGAAACTCCAGTATTTTGGCCACCTCATGCGAAGAGTTGACTCATTGGAGAAGACTCTGATGCTGGGAGGGATTGAGGGCAGGAGGAGAAGGGGACGCCAGAGGATGAGATGGCTGGATGGCAGCACTGACTCGATGGACGTGAGTCTGAGTGACCTCCGGGAGCTGGTGATGGACAGGGAGGCCTGGCGTGCTGCGGTTCATGGGGTCGCAAAGAGTCGGACACGACTAAGCGACTGATCTGATCTGGTATCTCTAATTTTCTTGAAGAGATTGCTAGTCTTTCCAATTCTGTCGTTTTCCTCTATTTCTTTGCACTGTTCACTTAAGAAGGCTTTCTTATTTCTCCGTGCTCTTCTCTGGAACTCAGCACTCACTTGGGTGTGCCTTCCCCTTTCTCCTTTGCCTTTCACTCCTCTTGTTTTCTCTGCTGTCTGTAAGGCCTCCTCAGAAAACCATTTTGCCTTCCTGCATTTCTTTTTTTTTTTGAGGGGGGCGGTGGTTTTGGTCACTGATTCCTGTACAATGTTATGAACTTCTGTCCATAGTTTTTCAGGCACTCTTGCTGCCAGATCTAATCCCTTGAATCCATTTGTCTCCTCCACTGTATAGCTATAAGGGAATTGATTTAGGTCATACCTGAATGGCCTCGTGGTTTTCCCTACTTTCTTCAGTTTAAGCCTGAATTTTGCAATAAAGAGCTGATGATCTGAGCCAGAGTCAGCTCCCAGTCTTGTTTTTGCTGACTATATGGAGTTTCTCCATCTTTGGCTGCAAAGAATATAGTCCATCTTATTTCGGTATTGACCATCTGTTGATGTTTATGAGTAGAGTCATCTCTTACGTTGTTGGAAGAGGATGTTTGCTATTACCACTATGTTTTCTTGACAAAACTCTGTTAGCCTTTGCCCTGCTTCATTTTGTACTCCAAGGCCAAACTTGTCTGTTACTCCAGGTATCTCTTGACTTTCTACATTAAAATTTCAATCCCCTATGATGAAAAGGACATCTTTTGGTGTTAGTTCTAGAAGGTCTTGTAGTTCTTCATAGAACCATTCCAATTCAGCTTCTTTGGCATTAGTGGTTGGGGCATAGACTTGGATTACTGTGATGTTGAATGATTTGCCTTGAAAAGGAACCAAGATCATTCTGTCATTTTTGAGATTGCACCCAAGTCCTGCATTTTAGATTCTTTCATTGATTATGAGGGCTACCCCATTTCTTCCAAGGGATTTTTGCCTACAGAAGTGGATATAATGGTCATCTGAATTAAATTTGCCCTTGACCATCCAGCTTAGTTCACTGATTCCTAAAATGTCAATATTCACTCTTGCTGTCTTCTGCTTGACCGCATCCAATTTACCTTGATTCATGGACCTCACATTCTGGGTTCCTATGCAATATTGTTGTTTATAGCACTGGAGTTTACTTTCACATGCAGACACAGCCACAACTGGGAGATGTTTGCACTTTGGCCCAGCCTCTTCATTCTTTCTGGAACTATTTCTCTGCTCTTTCCAGTAGCATACTGGGCACCTACCGACCTAGAGAGTTCATCTTGCAGTGTCCTGTCTTCTTGTCTTATCATGTTGTTCATGGGATTCTCAAAGCAAGAATACCAAAGGGGTTTGCCATTCCCTTCTCCAGTGGCCCACGTTTTGTCAGAACTCCCACCATGACCTGTCCGTCTTGGGTGGCCCTGCATGGCATGGCTCATAGCTTCATTGAGTTACAAAAGGCTGTGGTCCATGTGATGGTTTTGGTTAGCTTTCTCTGCTTGTGGTTTTCATCCTGGAGGCTGTGGGATCATAGTTCTTGCTTCTTCTGTCTGCCCTCTGGTGGATGAGGATAAGAGACGTTCAAACTTCCTCACCGAAGGGACTGGCCGTGGGGGAAACTAGGTCTTGCTCTGGTGGACAGGGTCATGCTCTGTAAGACTTGAATTGAATTGTCTGCAGATGGCTAGGGCTATGTGCCCTCTCTGTCAGCTGTTCAGCCTGAGGCAGCCCAGCCCTTGAGTCTGCAGGCTCTCTGATATGGCTAATGGAGACCTCCTCAAGAAGACTTATTCCAACATACCCGCCTCCCAGGACTGTGGCTGCCGGCACCTCTGTCCCCAGAGCAGGACCCTGCCGGCCGCGCCTCCGCAGGAGACCCCCAACACTCACAGGCAGGTTTGGCTCAGTCTCTTCTGGGGATCACTGGGGGTCCTGTGCACACAAGTTTTGCTATTCCCTCCAAGAGTCCCTCAGTCATGTGGAAGTTTTGCAACCAAACTTTGCAGTTTTGCTATGCTACAAACTGCCTTCCCTTGTGATAAAAGAGGAAATTAATAATAGCAAACAACAAAAAAAGAAAATTTAGTAAAAAGTAATTAGAAAGGACTTGAAATTTCAGTTATTTAGAAGTCTTATAAACTAATATTTCATTATTCTTATAGAAATGGGCATATGTCAAAAGAATAAATAGAAGTTTAAGAATAAATTCAAATATGGATAAGAAATCAATATATGACAAAGTTAGTAGTTTTAAATTGATAGGAAAGTCCTTCCTAAGTGTCCTGTCAGTCCTGGCTTATTTTAAGTAAAAAGCATCAGGGAAATGAATAGACACACATTTGTATAATCTTGGGATGAAAAACAAATTTCTAAAACATAACAATAAACCAGAAACTTTAAGAGAAAAAATATGATATAACAATTTGAAACTTTTATGGTTGAAAAACCCACTTATATAATTTTGAAATACACAATGAAATGGGAAACATAGTCCAAAAGGACAACATGGTAACACCTTTAATGTGAATACAAAGAGTATGTCACTAAGAGGTGGGTGTCCATACATACTGCTGATGAGTACACAAAATAATTCTATCATTTCTGGAAGAAAAAAATTATATAATTGCTCTCTCTCGACTTCTCTTTCTCTTACACACACACAACACGTGTTCCAATTACAAATGCAAAGAGTAATGAGTGACATCATTTTGATTTTCTTCTTTATACTTATCTGTTGGTTTTCCATTTTCTACAGCTCATATTTACAAGAACAACTTATTAAGATATGCAAATCTCTAATCCTTAATTGTTAGGATAGAAAAAGGAAGAGGGGACATGACAGACAGAGAATTACAATAAGAAAATGACAGAGAATCGACTTTCCTTTCATTAATGCCTCCTGGCTCTGTGAGCCCTGGCAAGTTATTAACATTTCTGTGCCTCAGTTGCCTCATTTATAATGGGATTAACAATGCTTACCACTTCACAAGGCTGTTGCAGAGACTTAATGACATAAAGAGCTTATTAAAACCTTGTCCAAGTGTGATCTACTAAGGACATGGTCATTTGGGAGAGTGGTACAGGGCACAAAATCAGGGAAGAAAGGCAAGAATGAAGAAGATGAAGGAAGTTACTGGATGAAGAAGAACAAGGTTAAAAGGGATAGTTATGTCCACCCTCCCCATGCTTGGAAGGGGGGCCTCTTTGATATGTATGTCACCTACCCTAGAGTCTCCAGTCCCCCAAGGTCTCCAAGGATGATGCTGGAGATCTACTTGACGTATTTCAAAAGACCAGTGGAATCAGAAAGAGAAAAACAAATATCGCATAGTAACACATATGTATGGAATCTAGAAAGATGGTGCTGATGAATTTGCAGGGCAGCAATGGAGATGCAGGCAGAGAGGACAAACTCATGGATGCAGGCGAGGGGGGAAGGAAGGAGGGGAGAGGTGAATGGAGAGAGTAGCACGGAAGCAGAGACACCACCACACATAAAATAGCCAGTGGGAATTTGCGTATGAATCAGGGAACTCAAACCGAGGATCCAGGATGGAGGACCTGTATCAACCTCGTGAGGAGGGAAAGGGTGGGAGGTGGGAAGGAGGTCACACACGTATACCTATGGCTAATTCATGTTGATGTATGGCAGAAACCAAAGCAACATTGTAAAGCAATTATCCTTTAACTTAAAATAAATAATTTTTTTTAAATACCAGTGGAATTGTACATGAGTATTTATTAGAATCATTGTTAGTAACCAACTTGGTTTTACTCTTCAGAAATTTATGACTCAAAACTATATATTCGAGGAGAGAGGAGGGAGGAGGGTTCAGGATGGGGAACACGTGTATACTTGTGGCGGATTCATGTTGATATATAGCAAAACCAATACAATATTGTAAAGTTAAAAAAATAAAATAAAAATTTTGAAATAAACATATAAAATTTTAAAAAATTATATATTGAAATGGAAATCCAATCGTTATTATATAAAAGCAGATCCTCAAGGGAATAAATTAAAAGAGTCTTTGTGAAGAAGAAGAAAAGAAAGAAAGATGGTAAACATAGACAAGCACATTCAGTCATACCTTATTCCCCTGAAATTCAGGAAAATATGACCTTAATTCAGCATTCCTTTAACTTTGCAGTTCAGTCCAGTCACTCGGTCGTGTCTGAATCTTTGTGACTCCATGGACTGCAGCATTCCAGGCTTCCCTGTTCATCACCAACTCCTGGAGCATTTAACTTTTACAGTATGTTAAACTTCACATGTCATTTGATTCTAAATGATAATTTACCCCAATTTTACAGGTGAAAAACCAGAAAACAACACAGTTCAAGACAGTATCCTTAAAAAATTGCAGGACTAGAATTCAACATTCATCTCTCACCGCAGAATAACACTTGAAATTTTAGGTTACAGGTTACAAATCTTGCTCCACAAAGGTCCAGCTGAAAGAATCACGTGGCCATAGAGACAACACAGAATTCATTGCTCTTTATAAATCGTACCCTCTCACCTTGACACAGTATCCAGGAAGACAGAGTTCTTGAGAAAGGTTGAAACTGTGTTTTTCTTTTGCCAAGAAATTTTCCTATTGCACTTCAAGACAGAAAATGTAAGCCACGGATTTGGCTGTCCACTGGCAGTCAGAGAGATGGCCTCACTGGGGAGCCTCTTAACTGTGTTTTTAAGGGCAGAAATGAAAGGAAAAAGACCACTAGGAGGTGAAAAATCTCCAGGTACTTTCTCTCTGGAGTGAAGGTTGTCATGGAGTTTTGTCCCAGCTAATTTCATGCACCACTTTGCCATGTCCCTTCAGGTTCAATTCCCCCTCTTCCCCATATTCCTATGACAATCTCATAATTATAGCTTTTCCTTTAACAAACTTGGATTCATGTGAGCTGGAAGAGACGTGGTGACCATCTAGTCCAGTAACTTCAGTTTCCCAGCTAAGACCTGAAGCCAGTGGAGCTAAGAGATTTGTCCAGGGTGGCACAGTTGGTATACCTGTCTAAAATGAACGTGCTTTGTAAACAGGGTGAGTCTACATATCCAATTTATTGTGTTGAAGCTATTACCAGTTAGCTGTGCCATCTTGGGCAAATCTCTTAGCTAAACTGGCTTCAGATTGAAGTTACTGGACTAGATGATCACCATGTCTTTTCCAGCTCAAATGAATCCAAGTTTATTAAAGGAAAAGCTATTTTATATATGTGTGTGTTTATATACAGGCTTCCCTGATAGCTCAGTAAGTAAAGAATCTGCCTGCATTACAGGAGACCTGGGTTTGATTCCTGGGTTGGGAATATCCCCTAGAGAAGGGAAAGGCTACCCACTCCAGTATTCTGGCCTGGAGAATTCCATGCATTTTAAAGTCCATGGGGTCACAAAGAGGCAGACACAACTGAGAAATTTTCACTTTCACTTTCATGTATATATATGCATCAAATCAGTTCAGCTCAGTCATTCAGTCATGTCCAACTCTTTGCAACCCCATGAATTGCAGCACGCCAGGCCTCCCTGTCCATCACCAACTCCCGGAGTTCACCCAAACTCATGTCCATCGAGTCGGTGATGCCATCCAACCATCTCATCCTCTGTTGTCCCCTTCTCCTCCTGCCCTCAATCTTTCCTAGCATCAGGGTCTTTTCCAATGAGTCGGTTCTTCGCAAGAGGTGGCCAAAGTATTGGAGTTTCAGCTTCAAAATTAGTCCTTCCAATGAATATTCAGGACTCATTTCCTTTAGGATGGACTGGTTGGATCTCCTTGCAGTCCAAGGGACTCTCAAGACTCTTCTCCAACACCACAGTTCAAATGCATCAATCCTCCAGCACTCAGCTTTCTTTCTAGTCCAACTCTCACATCCATACATGACCACGGGAAAAATCAAAGGGCATTAGTGCAGCACAAGTACTCCTGACTACTCTCGGAAGTCAGCAGGATGTCCACTATGAGCCTCCAGGAGACCCTCCCTAGATAATCTCCCCAGCCTGACCCTCAGAACAGGTGCGCTCCCAACCCCCCAAGGCTAAACACACACTCCCCTCTCTGCAACAGGCTCCATGTGCCTATTTCCCAAGTGCGGTAGTAAGAGCAAGTCTGTAAACCAAGTGCTCTCAGAAAAGCAGACCTGGGTCAGTGGGCAAAGAGAGAGAAAAACCATAAACACGAGCTGCAGGGCCACCTTCTGGGGAATAGTTTCCAGTAACCAGTCAGTGGAAACAGTGAGAGACTTTATTTTCTTGGGCTCCAAAATCACTGCAGATGGTGACTGTAGCCATGAAATTAAAAGAAGCTTGCTCCTTGGAAGAAAGCTATGACCAACCTAGACAGTGTATTAAAAAGCAGAGACATTACTTTGCCCACAAAGGTCCATCTAGTCAAGGCTATGATTTTTACAGTAGTCATGTATGGATGTGAGAGTTGGACTATAAAGAAAGCTGAGTGCCGAAGGATTGATGCTTTTGAACTGTAGTGTTGGAGAAGACTCTTGAGAGCCCCTTGGACTGCAAGGAGATCCAACCAGTCCATCCTAAAGGAGATCAGTTGTCCTGAATACTCATTGGAAGGACTAATTTTGAAGCTGAAACTCCAATACTTTGGCCACCTCTTGCAAAGAGCAGATGCAATGGAAAAGACCCTGATGCTGGGAAAGATTGAGGGCAGGAGGAGAAGGGGACAACAGAGGATGAGATGGTTGGATGGCATCACTGAATCAATGGACATGAGTTTGAGTAGACTCTGGGAGTTGGTGATAGACAGGGAGGCGTGGCATGCTGCAGTCCATGGAGTCACAAAGAGTCGGACATGACTGAGTGACTGAACTGAACTGAAATGGTCTGGTACATGTTAAAAGGACCAGAGACGACAAAGGAGCTTAAGGATTCTAACACAAGAGGGAGTAAAAATGGAGCAGGTGTGCCCATCCATCAAAAGCTGAGCAAACCCCGGAGAGCCCACCAATGACAGTCCACTTCATCCGAAGGCAACAGGTAAAGAAAGGAGTGTCTGCTGCTTCAAGGGCTTCTCTGTTGACTCAGTAAGTAAAGAATCTGGCTGCAATGCAGGAGACCCAGGTTTGATCCATGGGTCAGGAAGATCCCCCAGAAAAGGAAATGGCAATCCATTCTAATATTCCTGGGGTGGAATCCCACGGACCGAGGAGCCTGACAGGCTGCACTCCATGGGGTTGCGGGACTTAGTGACTAAACCACCACCACCACCTGCTATTTCAAATACAAGAACAGCAACACAGAGCTTCAAGGAACATGAAGAAGAGAAACATCTCATCACCTAAAGACAACAATTCTCCAATAATTGAGCCCAAAGGCATAGAACTTTGTGACTTAGCTAATAAAAAATCAAAAGTAGCTGTTTCAAAGAAAGTCAATAATCTACAAGAAAGCACGGAAACATGATTCAATGAGATAAGAAAAAGTACCTGTGAACCAAATGACACATTTACCAAAGAGACAGAAATTATAAAAAAGAACCAAGCAGAAATTCTTGGCAGGAGCTTTTTGGATATGACACCAAAGAACGGGTGACAAAAGCAAAAATCAAGAAGTTGCACGACATCAAATTAGAAAGCTTCTGCACGTCCAAAGACACACTTGACAAGATGAAAAGGCACGCTGCAGAATGGGAGAGATTATTTGCAAACCACATGTCAGTAAGGGATTACTGTCCAATATACATTAAGAATTCATACAAGTCAATAACAAAAACCAAACAATATGATTTAAAAACGGGCAGAGGGACCAAGTAGACATTTTTACAAAGAGGGTATGCAATGGCCAACAGGTGCATAAAAAGATGCTCAACATTAATCCTCAGGGGAATGCAAATCAAAACCACATAGAAATACCACCTCATACCTGTTAGAGTGGCTATGAGCGACACAACGACGAACAGCAAGGGATGCTGAGGGTACATACACTGTTGGTGAGAACGTAACTTGGTTTAACCACTATGAAAACAGTATGGAGTGTCCTCAGAAAGTCTCAAAAAGAACTTCTGTATGAACTACCAATTCCACTTCTGAGTATATATGCATATGGAATGGTAACAAGATAGAGGAAGAAATCTGCACTCCTGTGTTTAATCCAGTGTTAGTCACGACAGCCAAGATATAATCCAGGCGTCTGTCGTGGAGGAATGGATGGTGAAACCCCAGTGTGCATGTGTGTGTGCGCTTGTAAACGATGGAATAGTATTCAGCTGTGAGAAAGAAGGAAATCCGCCTACTTGTGATAACATGCATGGACCTAGAGGAAATTGCACTAGAAGTCAGGCGGAGAAAGGCAACGAGATAGCACTCGAACGTGCATTCCAAGAAAGCCAGGCGCATAAAACAGCTATGGAGCCCCAACGACCAGAGGCTGAGCGCTGAGGGATTGGAGATATGTTATTAACGGGTACAACACGTAATTACTAGACAAGTCCTAGAGATCTAATCTGCAGCATAGTGACTATAGACAGCAATACGCTACTATAAACTTCAAAATTCCTAAGAGACTAGATCTCAATTGTTCCCACATGAAAAAGGAAATGATAATTATGTGATAGGATAGGTCTGTTAGCTAATGCCGTAGTGGTAAGCATATTGCAATATATAAATATGTCAAATCAACACATTAAGCCCTTAAACTTATAAAATGGTATAGGTCAAATTTACCTATATAAAAATAAAAATGTTTTAAATTATCAGTTTTTCTCTTCCTCCCAAACTGAAGTCCCTGTTTTTAGTGGCTTGAGAAGGGCTGTCGCCTCTAATCCAACCACAACACACGCTGTATTTTTTTTCCCTAGCCTTCATACACATGCCAATTAAACCTCAGGACGTAGGCTACCAGGAGTAGATATCTCCTGGGGAAATGCTGGCCGTAGCCAACCACCCTCTGAGGCTTATGTTTTTTCTTGTTATTTCTGTATGTTGAGAAATTTATTTGCTTTCTGAGTGCCTCAGTCAAAAAAAAAAAGCTTTTATTTAACATTATTGATTTCTCTGAACATGTTGCCCATAATATTACCAGAGACATGATACAGAAATACCAATACAGAAATCCTTGCAAGTTTTACCTCATTTTAATTTATCCAGCAAGATGATGAGAGATATACTCCTACTATTCCATTCTTACAAATGAGAAGACTGCAGGTCACAGCACTAAACAGCGCAAGGTCACCCAGCCTATGAAGGGCAGAAAAATGTTAGTCGCTCAGTCATGTCCAGTTATTTGCAATCCCATGGACTGTAGCCCACCAGGCTCCTCTGTCCATGGACTTCTCCAGGCAAGAATACTGGAGTGGGTAGCCATTCCCTTCTCCAGGGAATCTTCCTGACCCAGGGACCGAACCCATGTTTCCTGCATTGCAGGCAGATTTTTCACCATCTGAGCCACCAGGGAAGCCTAGGAAGGGCAGAACTGGGATTCAAATCCACTCAATCTAACTCCAAAGCCACATCTTAAAGCCTGCTCTCATCTGCTCAGTGAAATGATGCTATCTGCTGCACTAATCTTATTTCTAAACAATTCAAGAGCAAGTAGCTTCCCTAGTGGCTCAGATGGTGAAGAGTCTGCCCACAGTGCAGGAGACCTGGGTTCGATCCTTGTGTCGGGAAGATCCCCCTGGAGAAGGGAATGGCTACCCACTCCAGTATTCTTGCCTGGAGAAGTCCGTGGACAGAGGAACCTGATGGGCCACAGTCCATGGGGTCTCAAAAAGCTGGACACGACTGAGTGACTAACAGTTTTACTTTTTCATAAAGTGCAAAGCACTATACTTGGTGGTTTGAATGATGTAAACCGTGGGTCCCCAACCTTTTTGGCACCTGGGACCAGTTTTCTGGAAGACAATTTTTTCACAGACGGGGGTGGGAGAATGATTTCAGGGTAATTCAAGCACATTATATTTATTGGGCACTTTATTTCTATTATTATTACATCAGTTCCACCTCAGATCATCAGACATTAGATTCTGGAAGTTAAGGACCTCTGGAAATGATCCAGTAAGGAATATAGAGCCCAGGAAAAGAGATGAGAACATGTCTTGCTGCTGCTGCTAAGTTGTGTCAGTCATGTCCGACTCTGTGCGACCCCATAGATGGCACCCCACCACGCTCCCCTGTCCCTGGGATTCTCCAGGCGAGAACGCTGGAGTGGGTTGCCATTTCTTTCTCCAATGCATGCATGCATAAGTCACTTCAGTCATATCCGACTCTGTGCGACCCTATGGACAGTAGCCCACCAGGCTCCCCCATCCCTGGGATTCTCCAGGCAAGAATATTGGAGTGGGTTGCCATTTTCTTCTCTGAGAAACATGTCCATATAAGCATAATTCAAAGCAAGAGATAATACGTGGCATGATAAAGACATAAAATTTTGTGAGTGATCACCAGCCAAATGTGGGCAGAACGTCAGAAATCCAGGAGGACTCCTGCCAGGGTCCAGCCCCGGTGGATCCAGGGAATTCAAAGCAGGGATGGCGTCGGCTAGGATCAGGAAACAATTGCTTAATTAACCGTTAATTAAGGATACAAAGAGTGGTTAAATAAGGATAGCTCAGTGAGAAACTTTGGTGGAGAAAAGAGATTGAATAATTCAGCCAGAAGGTGAGAGAAAGAATGACATAAGAAGACCAAGTTTTGGTGAATAAGGCCACACTTTATTTTCCAAAGTAGTTTTTATACCTTAAATTATGCATAGAGGATAATGGGGGAAGGGGTAGAGTCATGCAGTAAGCCAGGCTTTCTTCCTGCAAACTTATCATATGCAAAAGTTTACGTGATTTGCATCATCTTCTGGCCCAGAGGCCTGTTAACATTTTAAGACCCTTTCTTCAGAAAACTTATTTTTCTCTAAAGGATTAGTCAGGCACCACCCTCCAAAAGCACTAGATAAAGTTGCATTCCTACAGAGCAGAGGTGTGGTGGGCTATAACAAGAAAAAGAATTAACTCAAGGGCCCAAGGTTACAAACATTAAAGCTACTACTTACACCAATCATATTAATCAGTACACTGCCAGGGACACAGTAGGTAAGGGATATGGAGACTTAGCAGCAAACATTGGCCCAACAAGTGAAAAACCCTTCACCAATACAATTTCTAATCAATCTTTTAACTGCTCAAAGGAATCTGTATTTAGACAGTTTAGAACATCTCATGCCTCTCACAGTTGGGAGGCTCTGAGCAATCACATGTGGCCAGAAAAACCTATCCAGGCAGGCTAGAGGACTTCCAAAGGAGTTTGTAGGTTGAAACACTATCACACCCAGGAACTGTATTAACTGGAGCTGTAAGTTAACTCTTTTTTTTTCAGAGAGAGGTAGTGGGGGACAGCCCCCTGTAAAGTCAGAGGTGTAGGTGAGAGCACAAAGCAGAAAGTAGGCAGACTCTGGTTTTCGGGGTAGATGCTCAAGAATTTCCAGGGGGGCTCCTGAGGCTTGATCTCGCCTTTGCGTGTGCCAAGCCTCCTTCCTCATGACATTTGCCATGGGCGGAGCTCGCTCCTGGCAGACCCCTGTAGGTTGTTTGCAGGAATCTCTCACAGAAGATCTCTAGAAAGGCAGAGACTATTTCAGACGCATTATTATACAAATGAAGAGGGCAACGACAGTGTAATTGGACATGCTGTTGGTAACATGAACACAGCATCTTTTCACGTAGATATCCTCTCAAGAAATGAACAGCAAAGATGTAATGCTGACACCTTGCCAAGTAAGTGATGGCAGCCACTCCAGTACCCTTGCCTGGAAAATCCCACGGACTGAAGAGCCTGCTAGGCTACAGTCCATGGGGTCGCAAAGAGTCAGACACAACTGAGCGACTTCACCTCACCTTGTCTTCTTTCCGGAGCAAGATATACAAAGAGAAGCATTAAATCATTTTGCTGGCATAACTGAAGGAGAGAAATCTCAGCCTTCAGATGGCAACCACTGCAAAGCTTGTGTCCACAGATGCCTAAGAGAAAAAGTTACCCCAGCAAGCCCCACTGCACACAGAGAACAGGTAAACCAGCGATGCTGTTATTAATCTCAGTGCACCTTGCGATTACCATGTCGTTTTTCTCAGCCACCACCCCAGGGTCCATCATTTCTAATCAAACCTTAGTTTTAGTTGCCTCTTATCTATCAAGGACACCTCCGCTATCTTCTGATTTGGATAAAAATTCACTAATGTTTTGTCATCTCTCGTCCTTCAGCTTTTTCTAACACCAATTTTTTTCTTTTTTCCACCATTCTTGATTACATGTTGTATATCCCCCTTCCCCATACTTCTCTCCACCTGACTCTGCTTACTGAATTAAAAAAAAAAAAAAAGAGCAAATGTAAAGAGGACATGAAAGAGTGGTCCCTTTCAGATATTCCTTTAAGATGCTTCATCAATAGCCCTTCCTACTATTTACTTGGTTGACTTTTTTAAAGTTCAACATATATGCCAGCCAAGAAACAAACTCTGAACAGCTTTGTTTATCAAAAACAGTTTGGACAGAATTACTCTCCAAAGACCAAATATTAATTTATTTTTGAATAAGAGTCCATCACTTCCTCTAGATCCTGACTTGTTCATCAAAGCTGCATTGGATTCGTTCAGTTCAGGAATATTGCCCTCCACAGTCTGCTGTAAACTACTTAAATCTCACA
The DNA here is from genome assembly GCA_006410795.1 of Tragelaphus strepsiceros. NCBI lineage: Eukaryota > Metazoa > Chordata > Mammalia > Artiodactyla > Bovidae > Tragelaphus > Tragelaphus strepsiceros. The sequence goes on along the minus strand of SJYU01007240.1, from coordinate 6,850 downwards.
TTATAAAAGTAGCAAACCGGGTAATACACGCTCCTCAGGAATAACTCACAACTCTTCCTCTGGGTCTGGGTTTTCTCATTTGAACACTGATCAGGTGAGTCACAGATTTTCCCATCCTGCACTACTTTATGCTAAAGTGTAAGGATGCACTTGCATGTTTAAATCATCACTCAACAACTTTGCTTTTCAAGTTGAATGAAATGCCACCGATAAGGGCCCCTTATGAAACTTAGCCCTCCAGGACCATGACACCGAGCTATCTGTAAGCCTTTGAAATTCTCCCTTTGTCCTAGGCCATTGAGATACATTAGAGCAGAGTCCCTAGAGACTCACTTTAACACTTAGGAAAAGCTTTATTCCTCTGTCATCCTTTTGCTTCGTGGTGTACCCAAGTATTTAGAAATAGTCAAAAGATGTTTCACCTCCCAGCTTCTGAGATTATCCCACTCATCCGTACCCTGTTTCTGTTAGCAGTGTTTGACTTACTTTGGAAATGGTCCAGCTGTGAAACAAGAGGGCCCTAAATGCTTACGAACCTTCTCCATCACAGCAAAGAGAGGACTTGGGAGCACAGCCCACAGTGAAGGAGCAATTGAAACCAGGCAAGCTGTACATCAGCTCTCTCCTGGGTAAGGAATGGAGACCAACCCTGTTCATCGGTCCCTTGCTTGGGTTCCAAGCCCTCCCTTCATGGCGTTAATCTTTTGAGACATTTTGACAGCAAGGAAACTTCCTCTCTCTTTGCAAGAACCACGGGACTAGTATAGAGGTCCCTTCCATCCTGTGATCTATAAAATAAATTACACCACCAAAGCATAAGAACAATAATCAGAGATCTCTGTCTGGCAAAAACAAAACACCAGGATGTAGGAAGCCTCCAGAAATGCTGAGTCTGACTGTGTACTGCAGCGGGAGTCTCAACTCTCTAATGTCATATTTGGAAGAAGATTTTTTGTTTTTTCTCCCCCTTCTGGATGGGACTCCATAGATGGAGCACATTCAGAAAGACCTTCCAGAGATTTGGAATTGGAAAGAAGAAAGATAAACAGCTCTCTTTCCTCTTCTATGGATCTATCTGTTTGATTTCAAGGAATGAAAGAAGAGGAAAGGGAAAATGAGAGGAAAGAGAAAATGATCATTTGAAGAAGGGCAGAGAAAAGGAGGAAAAGAGGGATAACTGGGCACACTGTGCTGGAAAGTTTGCAAAGGTAAACGAGCCAATCTCCCCCAAGTATACACCAAGACGCAAATCCTCCTCCTCCTTCCACCCTACTCGCCGTCACCTGTCTCCAAGCGCACTAGCTGAGAAGCAGTCCTTGTTTTATAGCCAAGACACTAGTGCGGACTAAGCCCTGTCCTTTGGCCTCAAGGCCTGGCTTTTCTGTCCCCAGACACCGCCTGGGAAGGACGTCTTAGAGGGGACAGAAGAGGCCCAGGTTATTTCTATTAGTTGTGATATATTAGAATTAATGTCTGGTCATGCTTCTGCAAGTCTTTAATCTCTTCTTTTATCCCCATCCAACCCTCTTTTTAAATTTTTCACTTAGTTGTATGTGACAGCTTAAAAATAGTATTTTTGAAATACTATTCAAGCTTTTACCTAATACGTTCTTCTGCATATATTTGATCACTCCCTTCTTTCAAGCAGATAAGTTGTTAGGTTCTTGAGCCAAAGAGAAGAGGTGTAACAGCAAAAAGAAGATATAGCCTGGAGCTGGTGCATTGGGACGACCCAGAGGGATGGTATGGGGAGGGAGGAGGGAGGAGGGTTCAGGATGGGGAACACGTGTATACCTGTGGCGGATTCATTTTGATGTATGGCAAAACCAATACAATATTGTAAAGTTAAATAAAATAAAATTGTAAAAAAAATAGGATATACGTAATAAATCAAAAAAAAAAGAGAGAGAGAGATCCTGAAGACTCACTTACAGACAGAGGCCCTCACCGTAAAAGCACAAACTCCAAAAAGCTTAGAGACACCAAGAAGAGAGAGACCCTGAACAAAAGATGGTTAGCATCTGAGTTGACAAAAAAGTTAAGGGAATATGATTCCAATAGAACATGGTTCCTTTACATTTATAATACTTTAAACATTTACTTATGTTTATCTAAATGACATTTTTGTTACCTGACTTTTTTATCCTGTAGTGTTTATAGCTGCAGTATTTAAATAATATAGTTGACTCCCTTTTAATGTGTCAGCAAAGGAATATTATTACTAACATTGAAAATGTGTTAGCATTTTCTGCATCTGAGAGTCTCTTTCTATTTTGTATATACAGTTATCTGTATTGCTTTTAGAGTCCATGTGTAAGGGATATCAAATAAAACTTGTTTTCTTCTGACTTACTTCTGTGAGTGTGATACATTCTCTAGGTCCGTCCATGTGCTGCAAATGGCAACATTTCACTGTCTTTATGGTCCATCTTAGACCCATCTTCCGCTGATGGGTACTTTGGCTGTTTCCACTGTCTTGGCTGTCGGAAATAGTGCTGCTACGAGGTGCATGTATCTCTTTGAGTTAGAGTTTTTGTCTTTTCTAGATGTACGCCCAGGAGTGGGATTGCTGGATAATAAGGCAATGCTAGTTTTAGTTTTCTAAGGAGATTCCATACGATTGTCCATAGCGGCTGCACCAACTTACATTCCCACCAACAGTGTAGGAAGGTTCCTTCTTCTCCACACCCTCTCCAAGATTTATTATTTATGGACTTTTTGGTGATGGCCATTCTGACTGGTGTGAGATGATATTTCACATGGTTTTGATTTGCATTTCAGATATTTTCTAATTATCTTGAACTGGTCAGGGTTCAACCCTGAAACCCAGAGTTGGAATCAATTCCACTCCAGCAATGACAGCTGAGGATAAAAAAGGTTATTTTCCCCTTAAACTAACAATTTTTTTTTCCTTCATGGTGAGTTACACCTAATTGTAATTGTTAAATAAAATTAACATAGAGGGCTAGAGTTTCCATCAAAGACGTTTAACTGGCTAACACAGGTAAGTCTCACATGTGACCTTTCACTGAAAGACTACCAGGGATAGCATGCATGATGAAAAACAATTCCAGAACCTTCCAAGATACAGAAGCCGTAGACACATTCCAGATAAGGAATATTTGCTTTGCCTTCTGGTAAAAAAGAGGGGCTGCAAAAGGTGTCACCCAGAGAAAAAGTGCCGACGATACAGCAGATTATAAGCAGGGTGTGTTAGAGAACACACGAAATCAGTGAAGGAAAGATTGGACTGGCAGATTTGCTGAGATGAAGGACTTCTCAGAACCTACCTCCTGTTGATTAGGTTCAAGGACACCTCAACTGCATCTCAGTCCCAGAATGAGTCTTATCCCAGTTGTATCCTGTAGTGGGGGTCAAGCCCATGAGTGAGATGATCCCTGCCAAGCTATTTCTTTAACTTCTTGTTGTTAGAAAATGAGGATGAGTTTTATTGGGTCTTATATAAGGTCTTCCTCCCTCTGAGCTATACGGATCAATTTTGTTCCTTCAGGGTTTCTTAAGATGAAGACAGGGCTTCCCAGGTGGCACTAGTGGAAAAAAGAACCCACCCGCCAGTGCAGGAGACGTAAGAGACGCGAGTTCGATCCCTGGGTGAGGGACACCCCCAGAAAAGCACATGGCCACCCACTCCAGTATTCTTGCCTGGAGAATCCTCATGCACAGAGGAGCCTGACAGGGTACAGTCCATAGCGTTGCAAAGAGTCGGACACGACTGACGCAACTGAGCATGCACACGTGCATGCAAGACGAAAACAACCTAATTCTCCCTTTGCATAAGAAGGAGGTTTTATTGTAGTAATAAGAATATACCATACAATACCAATGTGATGCTTTAGACATAGTGGGTTTTCTATTTATGTTGACATTAAAGTCCAGTCTGATGTCATGATTCTATTTCAGAAAAACTTTGTTTTGAGAGAGAGGAAACCTCTGTTCTTTCTTGAGGGCTCCCTGGGTTCCAGGGGCCTGCTTATTTCTAGAGTGTGGTCCCTCCAAAGAGCGTGGTTTGTCTGTCTTCCAACCAGATGGTGCCAGCCATCCAGTCTGGCAACACTGATGCAAGATCCTGCCACGTCCAGTTTCTAAAAGTGCCAAGCCATGGCTATAAGAGCCTGCCATGGCTATTTTTTAACTTGTAGAAAAGAAGGGTATCTCATTCTTGGTCAGATCCATAAGCAATATTGCACATAGGAGATCTGGGCCAGCGTTAGAAAGGGGGAAGGAAGCAAGAAGAGCAAGGATGGGAAAAAGTAGCAAAGGTCAGATATTAACAGTTGGCTTTTCTTTCCCAGTTATTTGGGAGATGTTAGGGATAAGGAGACACAATAAGAATTCAGGGAAAGTAGCTGGAGGTCAAACTGATGGGAGAACTCTCGGATACGTGGTTTATCTCCTTCCATGTAAGACTCAGACTGTTACTGTTCAATTGTAGGTTGTGCTAAGTCGCTCCAGTCGTGTCCAACTCTTCTGCGATCCCATGGACTGTAGTCCACCAAGCTCTTCTGTCCATGGGATTCTCCAGACAAGAATACCGGAGTGGGTTGGCATACGCTCCTCCAGAGGGATCTTCCCAGCCCAGGGATCAAACCTTTGTTTCTTGTGTCTCCTGCATTGCACGTGAGGTCTTTAAAATTAGCACCCTCTGGGAAGCCCCATCAGGAAGATTCAAATCAGCTATCTGGACACAGGAAGGGGAATGCAAATATGAACTTATTCATGCAGGTCATCACAGAATAAGCAGGCTCTAGGTTTGCCTAGGTTTAAGGCCAGAAACATGAGACCAGTAATCTTTAAGGGAAAAAATATTTAAAATCTCATCAGAGCTCATTTAATGCATCAGTCACTAATTTGAGAGTCAGTGTGTGTGTATGTGTGCATGTGTGCGTGTGTGTATCTGTGTGTGAACATATATACCTACCAAAAATTAGAGAAATGTAGGTGATACACATGGACAGTAATCAGATTTCTGGAAATGCTAAAAATCGAAGCACAAAATAAGATCACGATAGGTAACTAAAATGTGTGAAGGAAACATTTTAGAGACAAAACATTTCTTGGGCCAAAAGAAAGAAAAGCTGTTAGTTAATGAATCTGTAAATAATATTTTGATTAAAAGGGAAGATGGTCACTTAGAAGAGAGGAAAATGAATGTTTGGGGAGGAAAACTGATAGTACCCTAACCCAGGGTCTCAGCCTGCTTGGCCCCAGTACCTGGTGTTGATAAACATTATCCACTTGGCTTCGATTCCTTTCTCTCTAAATAGACTTTCAATTGTAATTTGCCTTTTCATGTGGTTTCTTTAACAAGACAAAGAATTGTGCCACTGTCCCAAGAACAAACTTGGCGGCTTTGCTCTTCCCTGAAAACTAAAAATGGTCTTCCAGCTTATGCAGGCAGCTCTTCTGAACTTGGTTAACTTCAGGCCATCTGGAAAAGATTTTGGGTTGTTGCAAAAGGAGCACCACACCCTGGATCGCGGTAATTTTAGTAAAGTAGATTTATCTCCATCTGGCTAGCTGCTCCCTGGACTCAGATGTACCTCATCCTGTTTCAAATAGCTATAAAACGCCTGATTCTCTTAGAGCCGAAAATACTCTGTTTGATGTATATCTGCATATAGACTCCATAATGAATGCACTCCTTTGGGAAGTTTTATTTAACATGTGGCTTACTTACCAGACCATTTTTGGTTTATTCAAACCTTGTGCCAATTCCTGTCTTAAGAACTAGATTTTTTTTTTTTTTGGTCATGCCACGTGGCATGCGGGATCTTAGTTGCACATCCCAAGCAGGGATCAAATCCACATCCCCTGCAGGGGAAGCATGCAGTTTAACCTCTGGAGCACCAGGGAAGTCCCTAGATTTCACTATTACTAATGAATGAGCATTACTTTCTCCTGGGTAGTTGGATCAACTGAATCTATCTTCTCACTGAAAAAAGAAAATTTCCATTACTAGCAAATATATATATGGCCAAACAAAAGAGATTTTTATAAAGATCTTATAGTCAGAATCTTTGTTCAGGAAGAAAAATAGAAATAATAATAGACCAGTGACAGCTCCACATAAATCCAAAGCATGGGGCTTGTATACTGACTCCAGCTTGGTGAAAGGGAGCACATGTAAAGAAAGGCAGAGGGAAATGGCCACAAGGAAAAGACAAGGTGTCCAGGGAGCAGACAGAATTAGCCCAGAGCTATGACAAGACTAGACAGCATATTAAAAAGTAGAGACATCACTTTGCCAACAAAGCTCTGTCTAGTCAAAGCTATGGTTTTCCAGTGGTCATGGGCAGATGTGAGAGTTGGACCATAAAAAAGGTTGAGCACTGAAAAATTGATGTTTTTTTAATTGTGGTGCTAGAGAAGACACTTGAGAGTCCCTTGGACGGCAAGGAGATCCAACCAGTTCATCGTAAAGGAAATCAGTCCTGAGTATTCATTAGAAGGACTGACATTGAAGCTGAAGCTCCAATACTTTGGCTACCTGATGCAGACAGCCAACTCATTGGAAAAGACCCTGATGCTGGGAAAGATGGAAGGTTAAAGGAGAAGGGGGCAGCAGAGGATGAGATGGTTAGATAGCATCACCGACTCAAAAGACATGAGTTTGAGTAAACTCAGGGAGACAGTGGAGGACAGAGGAGCCTGGTGTGCTGCAGTCCATGGGGTTGCAATTGAATAACTTAGTGATTGAACAACAACAACTTGATATCATGTATAAGATAGATCACTGAAGACGGCTTTCTTATCTTCAAGAAAATCAGAGATAGCAAAGGAACATTTCATACAAAGATGGGCTTGATAAAGGACAGAAATGGTATGGACC
>SJYU01007239.1:30289-59166 GCA_006410795.1 Tragelaphus strepsiceros | reverse complement strand
ACAGGAGGGTGAGCTGTGTAGACAGCATCATGGGAATCTGATCAGGACAGACCCCAAGACCTGATGATGTGGGAGGCAGGGCTCTAGTGATGTGAGTGGGGCTGAACCAGGATGGGATCCATGGCTGGACACAGGTGAAGCTGCATCAGTTCATCTCAGGCCCTCACCTTCTGCAGGTGATTGAATCCACCATGTTCACAGAATAAAGTTATAAAAGTCATGAACATCAGTGACCTTGGATATAAATTCATGACTGAAGAAAACAATAGCAGATAGAACTGTGGTTCATTCACTTTTAATACAAAACTCTCCCCATGGCTAAGCTTACACATGACCACCATATCTCACAGTATATTGTTCCATCCGATTCTCTAACTTGAAAGCACTCTTCAGGATGTGGAGAAAAGGGAACCCTCTTACACTGCTGGTGGGAATGCAAATTAGTACAACCACTATGGAGAACAGTGGGAGATTCTTTAAACAACTGGAAATAGAACTGCCTTATGACCCAGCAATCCCACTGCTGGGCATACACACCAAGGAAACCAAAATTGAAAGAGACACGTGTACCCCAATGTTCTTTGCAGCACTGTTTACAATAGCTAGAACATGGAAGCAACCTAGATGTCCATTGGCAGATGAATGGATAAGAAAGCTGTGGTACATATACACAATGGAGTACTACTCAGCTATTAAAAAGAATGCATTTGAGTCAGTTCTAATGAGATGGATAAAATTGGAGCCTATTATACAGAGTGAAGGAAGTCAGAAAGAAAAATACTAATAAAATATATTAACACATATATATGGAATTTAGAAAGATGGTAATGATGATCCTATATGTGAGACAGCAAAAGAGACACAGATATAAAGAACAGTCTTTTGGACTCTGTGGGAGATGGTGAGGGTGGGATGATTTGAGAGAATAACATTGAAACATGTATATTATCATATGTGAAACAGATTGCCAGTCCAGGTTCGATGCATGAGACAGGGTGCTCAGGGCTGGTGCACTGGGATGACCCCCTGAGGGACAGCATGGGGAGGGAGGTGGGAGGGGGTTCAGGATGAGGAACACATGTACACCCATGGCTGATTCATGTCAACGTATGGCAAAAACCTCTACAATATTGTAAAGTAATTAGCCTCCAATTAAAATAAATAAATTTAAAAATTAAAAAAAGCACTCTCCTGTTGCTGCTGAGTGGTTTCCTAAATTGCTTTCATGCTCTCTACTTTAAGTTTCCCTAGAGAATGTGTGGCTCTGATTACAACAACAGTCTTAAGCTTGCTTCTATAAAGTATATATCCAAAATGATGCACCCAAAATATTGAAGAGGATTTTATAAATATCTCCTGTGTTTGAAAAAGAACTCAGGGGAACTTTTGTGATCAGCACACTGTACTTGGCACCAAAATGCCTTACTCTCCCTTCCTTGTGACATGGATGCAATGACTGGCAGAATCTGTTCCTACCCTGATGGAGAACTTGTGCAGATGCTCACAGGATGTGGTAACACACATTTGTGAGTTCAGGGTGGGGTGCTGGGAACAGGGAGGCTGAGATACTCATGATGCCAGGCTGGTGGAAGTGCGGAATCCTTATCTCAACACAAGTTCCTGTCAGTCACTGAACTCTTGACAAGACACAAGGCACTTCTCTAAGGGAAAATTCATCAAGCCATGAACAGGAGAGGGTTGGAAAGTGGGGTCAGATCAGAGCTGGAGACCATGCCATGTGTCATCTGCTCTGTTCTCTCGTGTTCTCAAAGACTCAGTGCTACTATGCAGGTTTGTGTGTATGTGTGTTACAATATACCTAACGTGAAATTTACTGTTCCTGCCATTTTAACCACATAGCCCAGTGGTATTAAGTACATTCACATTATTGTGCAGCCATCACCACCTTCCATCTCCACAACTTTTTCATCACCCCAACAATAAGCATGCTTTATACATGCGCAGGTTCCACCAGTCTAACAACCCCTGCTGAGTGGACGTGCAATCCCAGCTCCTAGTGTCCAGAGCCCAGAGCTCCTCACAGGCCTCCCTCTCACACTTGCTGACTCTGCCGAAGTCTCTACTTTGCTATTCTGGACCTGCTGTAAATCAATCATGTCCCCTCAGATTCACATGTGGTCACCTGAGTCATCAGTACCTTAGAATTTGGTGTCATGGACTTTAAAGAGGTAATCATTACCCTTAACTATACTGGACCTAATCTAATCTGACTGGTGTGCTTAGATGAAGAGGAGACTAAGACATAAGGATGGAGACACAGGCATGTAAATCAATGAAGTTAGAACACACTCCCCACCATGCACAAAAATAAAGTAAACAGGGCTTAAAGACTTAACCACAAGACATGACACTATGAAACTCCTAGTAGAGATTATAGGCAAAACATTTTCTGATATAAATTATACCCATGTTTCTTTTAGGTCAGTCTCCTAAAGCAATAGAAATACAAACAAAACTATACAAATGCAGGCTTCCCTGGTGACTCAATGGCAAAAAATCCACCTGCCAGTGCAGGAGACACAGAATCCCTCCCTGGTCCAGGAAGCTCCCACATGCACAAAACAACTCAGTCCATGCAGCACAACTACTGAGCCTGTGCTCTGGAGCCCAGGAATTGCAACTACTAAGCCCACACACCATAGAGCCCGTGCTCTGCAACAAGAGAAGTCACCACAATGAGAAGTCCATGCCTCACAGCTAGAGAGTAGCCCCTGCCCTCTGCAACTAGAGAAGAGCCCTCACAGCGATGAAAACCTTCACAGCCATAAATAAATAATATTTTTTAATTAAAAAAATAAACAATGGGAACTAATCAAACTTACAAGCATTTGCACAGCAAAGCGAACCATAAACACAGGGAAGAGACAACCTACAGATGGGACAAAATATTTGCAAATGATGTGACAACAAGGGTTTAATTTCCAAAGTATAAAAACAGCTCACATAACTCAACAACAACAACAAATCCAATCAAAAAAATGGTTAAAAGAACTAAATAGACATTTCTCCAAAGGACACATACAGATGGCCCACAGACACAAGAACAGAAGTTCACCACTGCGAATTGTTAGAGAAATGCAAATCAAAACCACAATGAGGTATCTCCTCACATAAGCTTCAATGGCCATCATTAAAGTAACAATGGCTGAGAGGAGTAAAGGGAACCCTCCTACCCTGCTGGTGGGAATATAAATTGCTGCAGGCACTGTTGAAAATAGAATAAAGTTTCCTCAGAAAACTAAAAATAGAATTATTTGATAGTCCAGTAATCCCACTGCTGGGCTTATATCTGGATTAAACTATAAGTCAAAAAGAGACAGGCACTCATATGTTCACAGCAGCACCAATCACAATAGCAAAACATGGGAACAACCTAAATGTCCATCAACAGATGAGTAGATAAAGAAGATGTGGTGCATATAGACGATGTAATACTGCTGCTAAGTCGCTTCAGTCATGTCCAACTCTGTGTGACCTCATAGACAGCAGCCCACCAGGCTCCGCCGTCTCTGGGATTCTCCAGGCAAGAATACTGGAGTGGGTTGCCATTTCCTTCTCCAATAAAAAAGAAAGAAAACTATTTGCAGAAACATGGATGGAACTGGAGATTCTCACAGTAAAGTGAAGTCACTCAGAAAGAGAAAGTCAAGTATCATAATTATATCACTTATATGTGAAATCTAAACTATGGAAACATGAACCTATTTACAAAAGAGAAACAGACATAGTGAACAGACCTGTGGTTGCATAGATGGAAGGAGGGATGGGCTGGGACTTTGAGGTTGGCAGAGGCAAACTATTATGTGCAGAATGGATAAACAACAAGGTCCTACGGCATAGCACGGGGAGCTGTATTCAATACCCTGAGATAAACCCTTATGGAAAAGTATATATTTGTGCATAACTAAGTCACTTTGCTGTACAAAGAAATTAACACGATGTAGTAAGTCAGCTATATTTCAATAAAATTAAAAAAAAATAAGACAGAGACACAGGTTGCATGTAAACAGAGGAAAGAACAAGAGAGGACAGAGCAAGATGGATGCAGTCAGAAGCCAAGGAGAGAGGTCTCAGGAGAAACCAAACCTGCCCACATCTTAAACCTGTAGCCTCAAGAACTGTGAGAAATTTAATTTCTATTCTTTAAGCACCCCTATCTGTGACAATTTTGCTATGCACTGAATGTTTTTGTCCTCAAAAATCATACATTGAGACCTAATCCCCACTGTGTTTGTATTAGGAGGGGGGGCCATTGGGAGTTGATCACATCATGAGGGTGGAGCCTGCATAAAAGGGATTAGTGTCCTTATAAAAGGGACCAATATGGCTCTCTCACCCCTTCCCCACATAAGGACACAGGAATCTGGCCCTCACCAGACACTGAATCTGCCAGCACATTCACCTTGGACTTCCCCAGCCTCCAGAACCATGAGAGACAAATTTGTGCTATTTATAAGCCATCCAGGCTCTGGTCTCGTGAGAGCAACTTGAATGGACACAACCCTAGAAATTGACACAGGATGTGACAGAGAGAATTTTCAAACAGCTTCTCTCTGCCGAACACCCCGCCTCCTCCAGGTGAGGACGTGCCTGCTGTTCTCCTCACAGCCCTGCTTCCTCCTCCCTCCACACCTGTACTTCTACTCAGCAAAGGACTGGGTCCTCTTTTCAGCCTCTGCACACCCGCCCAGCCTGCAGGCTCCAGGGTACTTCCCACCCAACCCCGGGCACCAGGAGCTTTCCAACTTCAGTGAAAGCCTCTAGATGCCACTTCCAATTTCATTTAGCACTTTCTATCCTGTATCAAAACCTCTAAACTTTGACCCTGCTGATCTTTTCCCAGACATCTGTCTTAACAAGCTCCACGTTGAGACAGGTTCCTCAGAGGCAGGAATGAGAGCTGAACATCATCAGTGTAGTTGACTCTTTTCGACCCCATGGACTACAGCACGCCAGACCACTCTATCCATCACCAACTCCTGGAGTTTTCTCAAATTCATGTCCATTGAGTCAGTGATGCCCTCCAACCATTTCATCCTCTGTCATCCCCTTCTCCCACCTTCAATCTTTACCAGCATCAGGGTCTTTTCAAATGAGTCAGCTCTTTGCATCAGGTGGCCAAAGTATTGGAGTTTCAGCTTCAGCATCAGTCCTTCCAATGAATATTCAGGACTGATTTCCTTTAGGATGGACTGGTTGGATCTCCTTGCTGCCCAAGGGACTCTCAAGAGTTTTCTCCAACACCACAGTTCAAAAGCATCAATTCTTCCATACTCTTTTTTTACAGTCCAACTCTCATATCCATACATGACTACTGGAAAAATCATAGCCTTGACTGGATGGACCTTTGTTGGCAAAGTAATGTCTGCTTTTTAATATACGGTCTAGGTTGGTCAAAACATTTCTTCCAAGGAGTAAGCGTCTTTAAATTTCATGACCGCAGTCACCACGGGCAGTGATTTAGGAGGCCAAAATAAATAAATAAATAAAGTTTATCACTGTAAATTTATCACTGTTTCCACTGTTTCCCCATCTAGTTGCCATGAAGTGGTAGGACCAGATGCCATGATTTTAGTTTTCTGAGTGTTGAGCTTTAAGCCAACTTTTTCACTCTCCTCTCTCACTTTCATCAAGAGACTCTTTAGTTCTTCACTTTCTGCCTTAAGGGTGGTATCATCTGCATATATGAAGTTATTGATATTTCTCCCAGCAATCTGGATTCCACCTTGTGCTTCATCCAGCCCAGCGTTTCTCATGATGTACTCTACATATAAGTTAAATAAGCAGGGTGACAATATACAGCCTTGATGTACTCCTTTTCCTATTTGGAACCCCAGTCTGTTGTGCCATGTTCCGTTATAACTATTGCTTCCTGACCTGCATACAGATTTTTCAAGAGGCAGGTCAGATGGTCTGCTATTCCTATCTCTTTAAGAATTTTCACAGTTTGTGGTGATCCATGCAGTCAAATGGCAACCCACTCCAGTGTTCTTGCCTGGAGAATCCCAGTGACGGGGAAGCCTAGTGGGCTGCCGTCTATGGGGTCACACAGAGTCGGACACGACTGAAGTGACTTATCAACAAATGCAGTCAAAGGCTTTGGCATAGTTAAAAAAGAAGACAGAGATGTTTTTCTGGAACTCTTTTGCTTTTTTTGATGATCCAGTGGATGTTGACAATTTGATCTCTGGTTCTTCTGTCTTTTCTAAAATCAGCTTAAACATCCTGAAGTTCACAGTTCATATACTGTTGAAGTCTGGCTTGGAGAATTTTGAGCATTACTTTACTAGCATGTGAGATGAGTGGTAGTTTGAGCATTCTTTGACATTCCCTTTCTCTGGGATTAGAATGAAAAATGACCTTTTCCAGTCCTGTGGCTACTGCTGAGTTTTCCAAATTTGCTGGCATATTGAGTGCAGCACTTTCACAGCATCATCTTTTAGGATTTGAAAGAGCTGAACTGGAATCCCATCACCTCCACTAGCTTTGTTGTTCCACTAGCTTCCTAAGGCCCACTTGATTTCACATTACAGAATTTCTGGCTCTAGGTGAGTGATCAGACCATCCTAGTCTCCCTTATTCTGCCCAGTGTGGGTCCTTCCCCCTCCCAGCTCACCATCCTCCTTGTAAACTAAGAGGTTTTGTGCAGTGACATCTGTAAGGGCATTGATCTCAGTGCACACAACAGGGTGTTAATAAGTGCAGCTGGAAGGGATTGTTGCCTTTAACAAGGTGAACAACAGCAAGATAACTAACCATGGGGGAGATGTGGAGGCTGTTTTAGGAAAAAAACAAGTCCGTGGGACTTTCAAAAAGGTCCGTCTAGACTCCATAAGAGGCCTCAGTCAGTGTGTGTTAGGACACACTATTGGACTCTCAAGGAGATCCAACCAGTCCATTCTGAGGGAGATCAGCCCTGGGATTTCTTTGGAGGGAATGATGCTAAAGCTGAAGCTCCAGTGTTTTGGCCACCTCATGTGAAGAGTTGACTCATTGGAGAAGACTCTGATGCTGGGAGGGATTGAGGGCAGGAGGAGAAGGGGACGACAGAGGATGAGATGGCTGGATGGCATCACTGACTCGATGGATGTGAGTCTGAGCGACCTCCGGGAGTTGGTGATGGACAGGGAGGCCTGGCGTGCTGCAGTTCATGGGGTCGCAAAGAGTCGGACACAACTGAGCAACTGATCTCTGATCTGATACACAGAAAAGCATCAGAGGTGTTCTACTTTAGTCACTGTGTAGCCAACCAAGAGCCACTCACAGGTTATAAATTCCAGAAGCAGGAATGCGACTCAAGACTTAAGCCAGATTATAGTTGACCCTACATTGTAAGTCTAAGTATTAATTCCACTAAGCATCCATGAAGCAATGTGAAATGACTAAAATCATACTCAGATGTGGAATAAATGAGTCTCGAACTCTAGACTTCATGGGTTTCCCTGTTAACTCAGATGGAAAGAATTTGCCTGCAATGCAAGAGACCAAGGTTCAATCCCTGGGTCGGGAAGATCCCCTGGAGAAAGGAATGTCAACCTATTCCAGTACTCTTGCCTGGAGAATTCCATGGACAGAGGAGCCTGGTAGGCTACAGTCTATGGGGTTGCAAAGAATCGGAAATGACTGAGCAACTAACACACACACACACACAGACTTAAAGACTTTATTTGGAAAGTGATAGAATAACAAGCATAAACCAACAAGGCCTTTCCATGGACGTCCTATGACAGCACCAAAAACTTCACTTCTAATGTGTCTTAAACAAATGATGGAGGAAAAGAGCTGGCAGCCAAGTAACAGGTTAAGGAGTCTCACTCTCTGATTTAAAAACCCTACATCATCTTTCTTATCCCTGAGGTCTGGATCCATCCACAGTGCCTGGATCCATCAACTGCAAGTAGCAAGGGGAAATCTACCATCGATCCCTCACTCCCTAAAGCACTGACCCCACTGCCCTACACTCACTGGAAATGCCTGCTGTATTTTCCTGTCCTGACCTCATCATGATGCAAGATTTCTCTAGGATGGATCTTCTGTGGAGGGAAGGGAGGGGAGAGAGGGACACCAGGGCACAGGGAACTGAGTCTCCTGAAGCACAAAGGCTTTCCTGAACTCTTTTCCCTCATCTCTTCAGGGTCCCTGGAAAGCAGAGATGATAGAAAACAGGAGCAAACTCACTGTTCGAACAAGTGCCTGCTGACTCCCGCATCCACTGTGCTGAGTGGATCATCCAGGAGGTAGATGTCTGCGTCCTGATACACGGCTCTAGAAAATGTAGAGTGACATCAGGAAAAGATACTTCACATTCCCTGGGTCTCAGCTCTGAATCACAACAATGTGAATCAACTCCATGTTCATTCCAAGAGTCCATGGAAAGAGCCAAGTCCCTGCTTCACACAGGCCCACCCGGTGAGTGGGGCCTGCGTGCCCACATCCACTAGGAGCCATGGAGGAGAAGGGGCAGGATGGCAACTGAAACCCCCCCATTTACCTTGCAAGGCTGATCCGAGCTTTCTGCCCTTCACTCAGCAGGGTTCCTCCATCTCCTATCTTAGTTAGATTTCCATCCTCCAAGAGCTGTAAATCCTATACAGAGATGGGAAAGGGGAAGGAGAAAAAGACATAAAATGTGTTCTACTACCATCTTACACTCCTAGCATTAGTTCCTCATACAAGTATTTGATCAACATGAATGTATGTTCAGCTGCTAAATCATGTTTAACTCTTTGCAATCCCATGGACTGCAGCCCATCATGCTCCTCTGTTCATGGGATTCTCCAGGCAAGAATACTGGAGTGGGATGCCATTTCCTCCTGCAGGAGATCTTCCCTAACCAGGGATTGAATCCGTGCCTCCTGCATTGGCAGGTGGATTCTTTATCACAAGCCACCTGGGAAGCCACAGCAATGGGTAAATGTCAGATTTACTAAACTGTAAATCTAAACATTAAAAAAAAAAAAAAAAACCTCTCAGTGTNGTAGACAAATGTTACATACTATATTGCTTATATCATGGTAACAGAATAGTGTCATTATATATTTACATAATGTCCTATGTGTAGAGCACCTATAAAAATATAGAATTAACTCAAACAATGGAAGCTAAATACTCAGATACCTTCTTTCTTACATGTCACATTTTACGAACATAATTTTACCAGAAACTGGCTGAGCTTATAAATAAGAATTAACTTATTTTCAAAATCATTCTAATAATACTTACAGAGTACTTGCTATGTCCCTGGCAATCAGCTGCTTTAAAATCACAAACACATTTCATCCTCAAAACAACCTCATGAGGTTGATGGTCTTATTATCTCCATTTTACAATTGAAGTAACAGGCTTGTAAAGATCAATCAGCCAAAACCGAACACCTGGTCAATAGAGCCACTGGGACTCCATTCCTGAGCCTTCTGACTCCTAGACCTTGGAGTTGACATCATCAGCCTGAATCAACACTGCTAGTGTGATTAGTCAGAGAAGGCAATGGCACCCCACTCCAGTACTCTTGCTTGGAAAATCCCATGGACAGAGGAGCCTGGTAGGCTGCAGTCCATGGGGTCGCTAAGAGTCGGACATGACTGAGCAACTTCACTTTCACTTTTCACTTTCATGCATTGGAGAAGGAAATGGCAACCCACTCCAGTATTCTTGCCTGGAGAATCCCAGGGACGGGGGAGCCTGGTGGGCTGCCGTCTATGGGGTCGCACAGAGTCGGACACGACTGAAGCGACTTAGCAGCAGCAGCAGCAGTGTGATTAGTTCGTGTCTCCCTGTTTTGTTACAGAAAAGCTTTCAGCTCAGTGAACTTAAACAATTACTTCAATCAGATCTAGTGTAATATGTCTAGTTGTTACTAATATATGCTATATAAAAATGTTGCTTTTAGAAAGATGGTGATGATGATCCTATATTCAGGGCAACAGAGGAGACACAGATGTAAAGAACAGACTTTTGGACTCAGTGGGAGAAGGCACAGGTGGGATGATTTCAGAGAATATCATGAAAACACGTATATTACCATATGTAAAATAGATGACCAGTGCAAGTTTGATGCATGAAGCAGGGCACCCAAAGCCAGTACTTTGGGACAACCCAGAGGGTTAGGGTGGGTAGAGAGGTGGGAGGGGGGGTTCAGGATGGGGGGACACATGTATACCCATGGTCAATTCATGTTGATGTATGGCAAAATCATCACAATATTGTAATTATCCTCCAATTTTAAAAATAAATTAATGAAAATATTTGTTGCTTTTTTATGGTTTTTCCTTCAGGATTTGGGGGAGGTGGGAGTAGGGACAATAGTAAGGAGAAATCTTTATATTATTTATATGGATGGCTGGATGGATGGAAAGAAAAAAGAGTAGTAACAATAGCCACCACTTACTTAAACCCTGGTTTGTTTACATTTCACAGGTATTTTCTGTAGCCTTTACAGAAATCCCACCCCTCCCCCATTTAATAAGAAAGGAAACTGAGCCAAACACGTGGAGTCACTACCCAGGACTGTTCTCTCCAAAGGCCAAGCCTTTCCTACCAGACATGCTGTCTCTGTGTCTACAGGTCAGACTAACTCCACTATTTCCTGTGATTGTCACGTCCATCCACTGATGTCTGGGATCCAAAAGGAGATAAGCAGAGGCTCTCTTAACTAAGTAGTTCCCAGGTGTCGTAAAGACCACGCTGACCTCTTGCTAATCAGAGTCATAGATGACATTTCAGAGCAACAACAAAACCTCCTGGAAACCCTCTGATCCAATGTCCTCATTTTGCTGCAGAAACATCAGAGGTCCAGGCAGGTAACAGGACATGTCCAGAGTGACAGCAGGCAAGTGATGAAGTTGGGGCCAGGTTTTGTTAAAAGTTCTTTTTAAAAATGGATTTTTGAATGTTCCTTAATATTTAAGCACGTTTTCTTGGTAAATAATGCAGGCATATTTACATATGCTGCCATTTTAATGCTTATAGGATAATGACACTCTCAGAATACATTATCTGCAGCGTGGATTATTTCATTCTGTGAAGTTTCATTCACTTTCAACTATTTTTTAATGGAAAGTTACAAAAATTTTCAAAAATAGCATGATATAATAAACCCTCATGTACCACTCTCAGCTTCAGCCAGGATCAACTGGTAGCCAGTCTTGCTGCATCTCTCCCTCTGCCCTCTGCCAGCCTCACCCCCACCCCAAAGTACTGTGGTGCAAATCCTAGACCTCAAATTAATTCATTTGTAAACATTTCATTAGTTTTCTCTAAAAGATAGGAAAGCTTTGGGGGAAAAAAAAAATCACTATTTCACCTGAAAAATACCTCAAATTCCTGAGACATGTCATTATCCTATAAGCATTAAAATGGCAGCATATGTAAATATGCCTGCATTATTTACCAAGAAAACTTGCTTAAATATTAAGCAACATTCAAAAATCCATTTTTAAAAAGAACTTTTAACAAAACCTGTAGATTAAAATCAACACTATCATCATTTGAATTTCAAGTATATGCAACTCAGAAGTCATTACTCACCTCTTTCAAAGCACAGGCCTTAATTACTTTTTCATATCGGTCTACTTCATATTTCTTCCCAAATAAAATGTTATTCCTCACTGTTCCTGGAAACACCCAGGGCTGCTGAGAAACATACGCGATCCTCCCGTGCACAATGACCTTCCCCTGGGCCGGGGGCAGCTCTCCCAGCACAGCGCTTAACAGTGATGACTGAAACAGAAGGGAACCCACACATGTGAACAGGATGCACGCAGGATGGAACACACTGCACAACATAGCCGACCCCACCCTGGTGCTTGATACACAATAGAACACTTTCATTTAGAACAGGATAAAGTATAGCCCTCTACTTGACACACAAAAAAATTGAAAATAATACTAATGGTCAATGAAAATAATGACTGACAAGGAATATATTAATAGTATAAGTAATCTACTCTGCCCAAATATCTGCCAAATGAAATTCTACTCAGCAAAGAATAATTAAGAATGTTTAACATCCCTCTCTAACAGAGCCTAGCAGGATGTGTATTTTCTATATCTGATGTTTAGTGCATTTGTTCCTGCATCTGATATCCTTTACTTAACAAACACTTGTTTAAAAACTATGTGTGAAGAATATATCCAAAGATGATTAATTGAAAGAACTGTGAAGGGGGTTGTGTCTGCAGAGCAAAGTCCATCATAGAGGAAATCAGTACCCTTTCATATATACATCCCACATTTTAAAAGATAATTTTATTTATTAATTTTTAGCTCTTTTATTTTTTTTTTCATTTATTTTTTTACAATGTTGTGTTGGTTTCTGCCACACCACAATTCTAATTTTATTTATTTTTGCTTGCACTTGGTCTTCATTGCAGTGCATAGATTTTCCTGTTGAGGAGCACAAGTTCTAATGCACAGGCTTCAGCGGTTGCAGCCCATGGGCTCAGCAGTTTCAGCTCCCAGGCTCTAGAGCACAGGCCCAACAGTCGTGGTGCACAGGCTTAGTTACTCCACATATGGGATCTTCCTGGACCAGGGACCGAACCTGTGTCTCCTGCATTGCCAGGTGGATTCTTTTACCACTGAGCCACCAGAGAAGCCCACACCCCACATTAGATTTCTGTATTTTGTTGTTTCAGACCAAGCACACATGCACCTTTCCTTTCAATCTTCAACATCACACAGATGTGGTGTGTCTCCATGCCATCAGAGCTCTCATCACATTGGGCTAAAATAAACTGCCTGCATATCTGTCTCAGTCCAGAACCTGGTTGCCTCTGAAAGGCAGAGAGTCGCAGTCTTGCTCACATCTGTACCTTTAGCTCCAGCAGGTGGAGAACATTCACTACACGTGCACTGACAGGATCAAATCTTCCTGCAAGAGCCTTTACTACCTCCAGACTTCTTGGAAAGGCCACCAAGATGAAAAGAAGTCCCCATTCTCTCTATCTATCCTGAACAGGTGTCACTTAAATAATTTCCTTCACTGAGACATCCAAATTCCCCACAAGCAGTTCCTAACTTGGCAAAGTGAAGCAAGAAGGAAAAACAGTGTACATTTATCCAGATTTATTTGGCCATGAAACATTCTTGTAAAATGAATGTTCCGTGGAACACACCTAGAGGAACACTGTTCTAGACACACTCGATTCAAACTGAGTCACACTCAGCTCTGGGTTCCACTCTGAGCATTTAACAGGGGCTGTGGTGTTGCTTTAAAGCTGACAAAAGGCATCACAACTTACCTTTCCTGCGCCCACAGGTCCAACCACAGCTAACAGTTCACCGGGCCTGACAGAAAAGGAAAGGCCTTGTAGGGTTGGAGTCTTTGATGCCTACAAATTAAAGTTCATGAAAATGTACCCATTTGAATAAAGTAACACAAATTGTTTTACAAAGTGGAGGTAGCAATAATAAACATAATTGATGTGCAAAATATAACCCACATTTTTCTCTTTCCTATTTAAAGACACTGAGTCCTGGAGATTCTTCATCTAATCTTATCTCTTTGGGGATTTGAGGCAGCCTTGGCTGACTTTAAAAAGGTTCCTTCTTTTACTAGATTCCCATATGGACAGAAGAATGTTTCATCTACTGCATAACTGGGCTCATTTCACATGCTAGCAGAGTAATGCTCAAAATTCTTCAAGCTAGGCTTCAGCAGTACATGAACTGAGAACTTCCAGATGTACAAGCTAGAATTAGAAAAGGCAAGGGAAGCAGAGATCAAATTGCTGGCACCTGTTGGATCACAGAAAAAGTGAGGTAATTCCAGAAAAACATCTACTTTTGCTTCATTGACTAAAGCCTTTGACTGTGTGGATCACAACAAACTAGAAAATTCTTAAAGAGTTGGGAAGACCAGACCACGTTACCTGATACCTAAGAAACCTGTATGTAGGTCAAGAAGCAATAGCTAGAACTGGACATGTAACAGTGGACTGGTTCAAAATCAGGAAAGGAGTATGTCAAAGCTGTATGCGGTCACCCTGCTTATTTAACTTTTATGCAGACTACATGATGCAAAATACCCAGCTAGATAAATCACAATATGGAATCTAGAATTCTGACAGAATATCAACAATCTCAAACATGCAGATGATACCACTCTAATGGCAGAAAGTGAAGAGGAACTAAAGAGCCTCTTGATGAAGGCTGAAAGAGGAGAGTGAAAAAGGTGGCTTAAAACTCAACTTTTGAAAATCTAAAATCATGGCATCTGGTCCCACCACTTCATGGCAAATAGAAAGGGAGAAAATGCAAACAGTGGCAGATTTTATTTTCTTGTGCTCCAAAATCACTTCAGACAGCGATTACAGCCATGAAATTTAAAGATGCTTACTCCTTGGAAGAATAGCTATGACAAAACTATACAGTGTATTAAAAAGCAGAGATATTACTTTGCCTATAAAGGTCCACATAGTCAAAGCTATGCTTTTCCAGTAGTCATATATGGATGTGAGAGTTGGACCATAAAGAAGACTGAATGCTAAAGAATTGATGCTTTGGAACTGTGGTATTGGAGAAGAGTCTTGAGAGTCCCTTGGACAGCAAGGAGATCAAACAAATAAATCCTAAAAGAAATCAATCTTGCATAGTCATTGGAAGGACTGATGCAGAAGCTGAAGCTCCAATACTTTAGCCATCTGATGTGAAGAGCCAACTCATTGGAAAAGACCCTGATGCTGGGAAAGATTGAAGGCAGAAGAAGAGGATGACAGAGGATGAGATGGTTGGATGGCATCACCGACTGGATGGACATGAGTTTGATCAAGTTCAGGAAATGGTGGAAGGACAGGGAAGTCTGGTGTGCTGCAGTCCATAGAGTCGAAAAGAGCTGGACACGACTGAGCAACTGAACAAAAACAACAGAAATACTGGGGTGGGTATCCATTCCCATGGACAGAGGGGCCTGTTGGACTACAATTCATGGGGTCACAAAGACTCAGACACAACTGAAGTGCCTGACACTTCACAATTCAGCCCAAAATATTAGATCTGGGTTTTCAAGAAAAGATGTATTTGTGCTCTATATCTTTTGTTTAAGTTGATCCTATTGTATAGCACAGGAAATTATATTTTTGTGATTATTTTTATAATTTTATAATTTAATATAAAATTTATAACAATTTTATAATTATTTTATACTTATTTTTATAATTATATTTATATAGTCTATAATAAAACAGTGAAAAATGAAAATTAAAAGAATAATTTACATACTTTAAGTTCAANACTTTAAGTTCAACGTGTGCTAATACACTGAAAGCTCTATTGAAAATGAAAAAAAGAGCAACATGTCAAATGTCTCAGGCTGATTTTACACTTAATCTCCATTGATTGCAAACCTTATTCCTATTCTGAGAATTTTTATAACATATTCTCAGTAAATGAGAAAGTCACATTTTACAGTATATGTAAAATCTCAAAATTTTCTAATAAATCTATGTCACAGTTGTCTTTTAGCAGGCACAATTTTGGAAAGCAAAGTTTCTTACCTTTTCCCAAGAAGCTGTAAAAGCTTGCATATCCACGATCGTTTTACCGTCCGATGGCAGCTGAGGGTAGCACTGTGATACCTCATCAAGTAACAGAAAGTTCTACAGAAAAAAGGCAAAACACAGATTTTTTTTTTTTTTACTGCAAAAACAAAACAATTGCTTCCCTGGAATTTGCAATAAAAAGTTTGATACCTATCATTTATACCTACCTATCATTTTACAACTGTATTTTGTTAGGTCTTGTTTCATAGAAGAAATATTAAATAGTATATAGTGAGTGTGTAACATACTATTATTATAGTATAGTACACATAAATACATAATATATTATAGCATATATATAATATTGCATATACATACATATATATAGCATGTTTGCATGTGCGTGTGTGGGTTCATGTATAAAACAAATGGTTCTTAGCCATGAGGCTATCTTTGTACTTTCTTAACAAGTGCACTGGTTCCTCTTTAAGAATAAAATATGGATTTAAACTCCAATACATTTAGAAGCTGGCCATTTTTATTGCTTTACTTGTGTTAGCAACAATAAACAGGTGAGCTGGTAGGAAATTATTTCAAAAATATTAACTGAATCCCACCATGTGCCAGGCACCATGCAACACTGCTAGGAACACAGAGAGGAAGGCCCTTCCCAGGCCATCGGGAATCAGGTGGCACAGGACAGGCTGGGAACACAAGACCAATGACAGACTCTGAGTGCAAACCCTGTACTCAACGCTTTTCTGCTCGTGTGTGTCAAATCTATATCACTGCTTGTCATCATTCTAAAAAGAAAGCGCTCTTAAGTTTCTATGCCTTAAATATTTCACAAGCATTTTTGCACAAACGCTGTCTCTTCTTACTCGGTGCCCCACCTCCTCCACAGCAGGAATGGCCGCACCTACCACTTGTTATCTTCTACACCACCTGGCAGTCAATCGATGCAAAGTAGCTGAATAAGACCAGGTCTTATAAACTGCTACAAAGCTGACAAACACATACAATAAAACTCCCTCTTGCTTTGCAAATGCTAGACATAATTCAATGAGAAAAGCTAGAGAGGTAGATATACTGAACACACAACTTAGACCACTCCTACCCTCCAAGGTCCCGGAATTGTGAACATGGGGCAGAGACGGCTGGCTGTCCTCGAAATCTGCTCTCATTCTTCTGAGGTAACAGACCCTGGATTTCAGCTGCACATGGCAGCCTGGAAGGAGGCCCTCTGCTTCTAGACTCCCGAGCAGAGAGGAGCAGCCATGCGACCAAATCCAGGTCAGTGGAAAGTGACAACAACCAGGACCTTCCTCCACCCCAAGGCCTGGGCCTTGGGGGCTGCCAGCTGGGTCAAGGTCACATGTGATGGGGTAACAAGAGAGAAAGAGTCTGGATCTCTAACACCACGGAGATGGACTGGTGGGATCTCCTTGCAGTCCAAGGGACTCTCAGTAGTCTTCTCCAGCACCACAGTTCAAAAGGATCAGTTCTTCAGCGCTCAGCTTTCTTCATAGTCCCACTCTCACATTCATACATGACTATTGGAAAAACCATAGCTTTGACTAGATGGACCTTTGCTAGTAAAGTAATGTCTCTGCTTTTTAATGGTTGCTGTAAATGTAATCAATTAAAGTGAGATCACAGTGGAGAAGGGTGGGCCCTGAATCCAGTAAGACTGGAGTCCTCATGAGAAATGCAGAGACAGATTTACATGCAGAAAACAGCTTACCTGATGGAGAGAAAGGCTGGAGTGATGGCAGTTACAAGCCAAGGAATGCCACGTTTGGCCGGCAACCACTCAAAGCTAACAGAGGCAATACAGGGTGCTCCCTTATCAGATTCAGAGGGATCCTGACCCTGCTGACACCTTGATTTTAGATTTCTGTCCTTCAGGACCATGAAACAATACATTCCTGTGGTTTTAGGCCACATGGTTTGTGGTACTTCATATCAGCAGCCCCAGGAAACCCATACAGAGCCTCACAAGCTTTCTTGCATGAGAGAAAAACAAATGACCCCTGTAAGCAGCTTTACCATGGGTAACTCTGGGACCCACAGGCAAACCAAATTCTAACCCACATGGGGAAAAACTGAAACAAGCATGTGAGGATGTTTGAGAAAGAAAACAACACATAAACAGAAATCTACTACCTTAAACATCTTGACACCCCATCTATCATGCCTCAGAGTCATAAATGTGATTGCAATCTTCTACTTAAAATGAAGTACTGGTCAAAGGCAGTTCAGTTCAGTTGCTCAGTCATGTCCGACTCTTTGCGACCCCATGAATTGCAGCACGCCAGGCCTCCCTGTCCATCACCGACTCCTGGAGTCCACCCAAACCCATGTCCATTGTGTCAGTGATGCCATCCAACCATCTCATCCTCTGTCATCCCCTTCTCCTTCTGCCCTCAATCTTTCCCAGCATTAGGGTTTTTTCAAATGAGTCAGCACTCTGCATCAGGTGGCCTAAGTATTGGAGTTTCAGCTTCAACATTGAACTGCTCAAAACTGAATGTGAAAAACATTCTGCAGGAAAAGAAAGATGTGATCCTTGCATTTCTCTCAAAGCCCAGCTGGTGGGAGATGTGATTCATTCATGCCCTCCTCACCAGGCATGGTGACTCCTACCCTCCCCAAGCCTGAGTCCAGCAGAAAGCAGGATGGACAGATGGTGGTCTGAGGACACGTTGGCAGGCTTTCAACCACCACAGCCTGAGTTCTCTCTCCACACCATCTCCCACATTGTCAGCCAGGTACCAGCTCTCATCTGCTCTGAAACAGTTCATCTCTCTCCCAATTCTCTTTTCCCCTTGAAACAACATAGTTTGGAATCTCATTCGCCATTAATCATCTCAATAATGCAGCTTTTCTTTTTCTGATTCCTTCTGCAACACCACTTACTCTACCCCAAGACAACTCCCTCCTGATCTCCTTACAGCCCCTCTGAGAGTGTCCACAAGCTTAACACCCCCCAGTGACCCAAAGCACCTAAGTCCACACTCCACAGGTGGCCTCTGCCTGGACACCCTGAGTTCTGACTCCACCCATCCTTCCAGCCCTTCTTAAATACTAGCCATATTGAAATTAGCTCAGCACATCCCCAGCTGGCACTGCCCTTCCTACTTCTGAATCCCCAGAAGGATAGTAAGTCATGTACAGAGGAGACACTACATCATTTGTGTACTTACACAGTCCCAACTCCAACTAAGACCCAGCCCTGCACAGTCAGCCCATTAAGGGCATCAGCTAAAAGAAGGAACAGACTGCACGGCTGTTCAAATCATCCAACCACTGACTGCATGGCTACAGCCTTACACAGTCTAAGTCTAAGAGCAACAAGCAAAAGGTGATGGGACAGGCTGGGACCTGGGACGCTTTATGGGAGCGTTTGCACCTGAACAAATGTCTCCTTGAGCAACAAACTACAATGAAACCATAAGGGACTAAATGTAATTGCACGCATGCAAAGGCAATTTCAAACAGTAAGACATAAAAACACCACAAGTCAACTGCCATTTCTGAGCTGCTGGGAGCAAAGCAGGGAACTGCGTATGATCTTGACACTCGGCACCTATAAGACAGTGGGCAGACCACATAAGTCACCCCTGCGGCTCAAACGACCAAGCCTCCCCTGCCCTCACCCCACTTAAGGAACCAGCCTGCACATCTCAAAGAATCAACGGGGCATCAGTTTCTTGTTTTCATATTTTGTGCTGTAGCACAAGCCTCAAAAAGCCTTGTCTGAATTTATCGTCTGGCGTATTATCAATTTCTATTGATTAAAAAGACCAAGGGCCCTGGAGAGTAATGTATATGTTATATATTCAGTCTAGACAAAATCAAATACAGTTTCAACTTGAGCATGTAACCAATATTGAGTGTGTATATATTAGAATAGAAATCCTTCACTTTCAAACAAAAAATAAAGAAAAGGAAAATTATTCCCTAAGTGAATTCAATTTACTGAGCACTTGTCCACAAATAATAGTCCTGAGGGGAACAGATGTCAGTCTTCCAAGGGTTAAAATGAGAGTTCATTCTATACATGATCAGCTCCTAAAAGCATCAGAAGTGCTGGCTGGATTTTTTTCCAAGACTCAGTCTGATGAAAGAGCTGAAATTAAATGGCCATTAGCCAGGAAGTACAGACCCATAACAGGTTATGCAGGAAAGTATAAACGTCAGAACTGCAGCCACAAAGACTGGCTGGTAATGGAAAACCTAAAGCTGCTTTGTGAACAATATAAACTCAGAGGCACATTAGATTGGATGCAAAAGTCACTGAAGACTTTTAATGCTTTGAAGTTAAGATCTTTTGCAATCCTATTGGAGTCATTCAGTGCCAAGACCATGGGTCCCCCTTCCTCTCTTCGATAAAAATAGAGCCTTCTTGGGCCTTTGAGGTCATAATAAATCATTAACTTTCACAGAACCCATTTAATCTTCATTTTAAACAGAAATACTTGAGCACCTACTGTGTGCAAGGCCCTAGTCTTCATGATAAAAATTATTTACCCCCGACTAGAGACAGTGTTTGGAGAAGGCAATGGCTCCCCACTCCAGTACTCTTTCCTGGAAAATCCCATGGATGGAGGAACCTGGTGGGCTGCAGTCCATGGGGTCACTAAGAATTGGACACGACTTCACTTTCACTTTTCACTTTCATGCATTGGAGAAGGAAATGGCAACCCACTCCAGTGTTCTTGCCTGGAGAATCCCAGGGACGGGGGAGCCTGGTGGGCTGCCATCCATGGGGTTGCTAAGAGTTGGACATGACTGAAGCGACTTAGCAGCAGCAGCACAGACAGTTTATAAAGGAGACAGGAGGTATGGTGGGAATCACAGGTTTGAAAGGAAGGGGGCAGCTAGAGACAGGCTTAGACACTAAGCAAAATAAGGACAGGAACAAAAATGCAGAGATCAGACATCAGCAGGAAAACATCTATGGAGCAAAGAATCTAGTTTTAAACACAGAGAACTAAGTGAAGCTGAGGCCACTCTTCCTGCCCCGGGAATAGGACTTCTCATCAAGTTCCTCCCCTCCCGGCCCAGAGAGGAATCCTGTTTATCCTGGTACTGTGCACAGTTGCTGCCTAGTCATTCCAGGTAGCACAGGAGATGCAATCTATTTGTGTCTCCTGCTTTCAGACATTTTAATTGTCTTGCAGCCATCCCAGGGACGGGAGAGCCTGGTGGGCTGCTGTCTATGGGGTCCCACAGAGTCGGACACGACTGAAGCGACTTAGCAGCAGCAGCAGCAGCCATCACTGAACGTCAAGAGCCTGTAAGGCTTTATTTATGCTACTGTCCATAAAGGAGTATGGGTCTTATGATACTCTTAACACACTTTACCTAAGAGAGAAATACATACATTTTGGAAAGACTGCCAGCTTGGCACTGAAAGAGCTAAATCTCACCTAACTGGCACACAGTGACACTACATAAAAGGAGGCATTTTAAGTAAAATCCGCCTATAACTTTAAAAAGTTATTTTTCACCAAACCTTGATTCTTCGGATGCTGATGACAGCCTCTGACACCTTTTCAATGGCCAGGGGGAAGTAGAGGGTGCTCGAGAACCGCAGAGCCTCGAACAGCGTCACCACCACAAACATTTGGCTGGCTGTGATCAGGTTGTCAAGGAGCTCATTGGTGATGAAGGTAACAAAAATCATGATTTTGCTCACAGCAAAAAATGATGTCAAATTCATGCTCCTAAGGTAGGAACTTCTCAGAATCTTGGAAATTTCCTTCCTGTAAAAGAGAGTAGGATATAGGTTTTATAAGAAGCATCAACATACAAGACATGGATTCAGTGTCACGTGTGAGTGGCCCCTTTCTAGGGAGTGGACACACAGATAAAGATAAACCATCCCTCACCTCATGGAGACACTACACAGTGCACACTCAGGGTTCCCCAACACCAGTATCACACACTGTATCACCACTTCAATCTTTCAAGTGAAAGGAGGCTTAATGTCACACTTTCAAACATTCTGCACCAGTCAGACTGGATTTGAACATTCATTCAACAAACACTCATAATCACAAGTCCTGGGCCAGGCTCCTCACAGAAAGACACAGCCTGTCCCCTCCAGGGGCTCATGAACGTGTTAGAGAAGAGAATTAGTAACCAAAAAACTTGGGAGACAATGGACAGAGATGGCCAGCACAGCCCCCAAGGGAGCCCAGAGCAGAGGTGTCCAACTCTGAGCAGTGGAGTCAGGGCAAGTCATACACACGTGGACCCTGAGAAGATGAACTGGAGTCAGTCAGGCTTGGTGGAGGCCAGAGTAGAAGGAAGAAGGAAGTGTATTCCCAGCAGAGGGAGAGGCCTCCACAAAGGTGCAAAGTTAGAGGTGACAAGGTAGAGTCAGAGAAATGCTCATCAGATATTTAAATGAAAGATGGAGAAACATCCTACAAACACGAAGCAAAACAAAAGGAACAGTATTTTCACAGCTCCATTTGAAATTAATAATAGTGATTCATGAACTTTCCTGGTGGTAAAGAACCTGCCTGCAATGCAGGAGACATGAGTTCAATCCCTGTGTCGGGCAGATACCCTGGAGGAGGAAATGGCAACTCACTCTAGTATTCCTGCCTGGGAATTCCATGGACAGAGGAGCCTGGTGGGCTAGAGTACGTGGGGTCACAAAGAGTTGGACACGAACAAACAACTGTGCATGACAATGACAGAGAACAGGGATTCATATAGTTCGGCTCGATACAAGCACCCAGTCTCTATAATCTCCCTGTTTGTACTCCATCAGCATAAATTACAATTTTAGTTTGAATGTCATTGTCTCAAATGCTAAATATCTTAAAAGCATTGCTCACTAGGATTTGAGATATTAAGAACTACTTAAAATTTCATTTCTATACAAGAAGCATATATATTTTTTCCTTTGATAAGATGGTAAATGGAAGATAAGGTTAAATGATGTCTCCACTATTCTACGGAACCCTCCTACAATATGTGGGGGATGCAGTGAATTGTAAGTATTTAAGCTCACCTTAATGTGAAGGTGAACTTAAAAATGTATTTGGTAAGACATCAAAAGCATTTAGTAGACTGGGAAATAAACCATGAAAATATGGAGTGAGATGTGGAGAAGGCAATGGCACCCCACTCCAGTACTCTTGCCTGGAAAATCCCATGGACAGAGAAGCCTGGTAGGCGGTAGTCCATGGGATCACACAGAGTCGGACACGACTGAGCGACTTCACTTTCACTTTTCACTTTCATGCATTGGATAAGGAAATGGCAACCTACTCCAGTGTTCTTGCCAGGACAATTCCAGGGACGGGAAAGCCTGGTGGGCTGCTGTTTATGGGGTCGCACAGAGTCGGACACAACTGAAGTGACTTAGCAGTAGCATTTATATATATATATATATATCACACACTTACCTTCTCAATCTGGTAATAAGGTCTATAAATGACTGTTCCCAAACATTCATTTTTACTGTTCTGATACCAGTTATGACTTCACTCATGGTCCTGATCCTGTCATCTGTGAGAGCTGCAGTCTTACTCCTGAGGGGACAGACATGAGACGAGCCTCAGTGACCACAGCCCAACTTTCCTTAGCAGCAGCAGCAGGAGTGGGCACGGGGGTGGGGCTGGGAATCAAAAGATTTTCTACAGCCTTTTTGCACTTAGAACACAGGTAGGTCCTACTCAAAGTACAAATGGAGAAAAAGGTTTCAGTTAGGAAGTCAAACACTCAGCCCATGTCAAGAAGTAACTTGGAGAATGTGCAGCATCGGCTAAGGAAAACCTGAAATGAGTCAGATACAAATCACCTGCTCAAAGAGGTCACAGTCAGGTAGGGAAGGCAGAAAAGCACCCAAATCTACCAGGAAGACAGTGGTTGTGCTGTAATAAAATAGGAGTAAAGTTCTGGGGAGCAGAAAAGATGTTGCTGTTAATTCCAGCAGGAAAGGAGAACAAGAAGAGCTTCACAGACCTGGTAGCACTGGAACAGGGCCTCGGAGGATAGGGAACCTCTCTCCATATCAATGGCAGGAAAGGGAATTCCAAATAGGGAAAGACACCAAGCATGGAACGGAACACAGACAACACACACAAGACTCAATGAGCTTCAAATAGCTCATCTCCATCACCTGACAACCACCCACCTCCAACCCTCTGGCACCTGCTTCAGGTCTAACTCAGCAGCAGAAGGCTCTTCACCACCGGCCACTTTTCTGTCACATGTGCTGCTGTGAATGTGGGGCTTCATAAAGACACAATGAAGATCAGCCTGGCCCTTGGGGTGGTTATAACTTATTGGAAACATGAACAGAATACCTGAAAAGGTTCCAACAGAAGCATAACAAAAATATATGTGGTGAGAAAAGGGCCTACAAGATTATTACTATTTAAAAAGATTTAAATAACTTGGACATGGGTAAATTCTGCTGAAGAACACTCTACTTATTTAGATATGGTGCCAAGAGGAGCCAGTGAATGCCTTCACTGTTCCTGTTTCAGGATCAGCCTTCAGTTTAAGGCTGGAGCCTTTACTGGTTAAGCCTGAACGGTCTACAACCTACACAAAGAAGAGACCAGAAAAGGCATTTGTCTTGTTTTCAACAAAAGCATCATGCAAACCGTGGATGTTACCAATTACATAGTGTCAATTTTTAAAAGAAGTGTTTCTCTTACCGGAGTGATGAAAATGACATCCCAAAGCAGCTTTGCAAAAGCAGAAGAATAATGAGAACTGCCATCCCAGCAAGACAGGACATTCCTATTTCCATCCAGAGCAGAGCAGTCACTGCAATAACCTGCAGTGGCCCCACCCACAGATAGTGCAAGAATGTTGTTACCTTAAAAGAGAGAGACAAAGCCTTCTTAGGACTGCATACAATACAATGAGTGAGGACACAGTGTAGAAACAATATGCTCTGAAGGAACAGATAGGAACCTAAACAGCAATGACCTCACTGGGTTTTAAACCTGCTGAAGCAGAAATCCAAGTGTCCACCCAAGATGATGCCATTCAGGGGTAGCACAGGGCTGGCTTCAGGGATGTCCTGGGCATTGAAGGAAGATGTCTATTTTGTCCACAACACAGATGAGCTCAGGGCTTCCCCAAATGCTCTCTGTCCTAGAATTTAGACCCCATCTCCTCTGGGGAACCATGGCATCCCAGGAAAACCTATATTATGGTACCTACAACTTTCTCCAGTAATTACTTGTGTATTTAGCTCCCTGATAGGCTGTGGCTTCTATAGGGCAAAAACTAAGCTTTGCTCATCCCTGAAAGTGAGTAGGGGCCTCACTTCATGTTTGATGAATGAATACTTGAAAGAGAAGTATCTAGTGCAACACAGATCTGACCAATAGCTACAAGGCCCTGGGTAATGTGATTTTTGTATAACTTCAGTGGAAAAAAGACTGTGGGGGGCATGGTAGAGAGGAGGTTGTGTCTTGCTGGGGACCACACACTTGGCATTATTCTTTGCAGATTCCCTACACAGCAGGCACTGAACAGGGTGCAGGAGAAAGAACAATCCCTCCCACCAGGCCTTCATCATCCAGAGGAGGAGGAAGACAGTTCAGCAACAGCCACACCACATGCCAAGGAGGGCCATGCCAGGAGGACCCCTAGGGACACTACCAAACCTGAGCAAGAACACTGCTGCCTATTTATTATTAGAAAAACAAAACTCTCATTTACAGAACAATACATATAATTACATCTAAGTTGCACACAGAGAAATGAAAGTTGGATAAATACAACCTTTGTCTTATATCCTCAATGGAATCCTGGCAGACAAACCCTGGCACCTCGCATCCAATAAGCTGAACCCAGTGAGAAGGATGGGAAATGGAAGAGGATCCCTCAGGGGCAGCTTACCTGGTCAAACCTGTTCACATCGTTGGACAGCAGGTTGACTATCTGGCCTGTGGTGGTCTTCCCCATGGCTGAGCTACTCAGGCGAAGTGCCTGAAATGAGAGAGGGAGAAAGAAAACTGGATTCCTAAGGTGATACCAAATCATCTTAGAACATAACACAATGGAGCATGTGTTCCTGGGGTCTTGAATGGTGTCAGCAGGAGCAGGATAACCCCTGACAGCAGGGCTCTAGGGACCCTTCTTCAGCCTCTAACTCCTGAGTGTGGCAGCAGCCCCTCCAGCAAGGACGGCAAAGGGAGGAGCAGGAGGTAGAAGAGAAATCCCCGCCCTATTTCAGTGAACTTGGACCTGTGTGAAGGGAAAGGGTGTAGGTTTACACTTAAGAGACAACTAAGTAATTTTGAGCCAAATTAGATGAGATCAGAAAGGCTAATTTAAGGAAGGAAATTTGGAGACTTGGACTATAAATCTGGACTCAATCATTAATTCTGTGGGTGACAATATTTAAACACTTTAGGCTTAGATTGTTCATTCTGAAATGAGTAAGTATAATATTCAAAACACTGTTCCTGTGAGGAAACTGTTCTTAATGCAGTCTGCTGACTTACAAAAACCACAACCCGTGTTACACAATCCCTTAGTAAGAAAAATGTCCTAGAGATCTGAGGAAACAGAAGACACACCAGGAGCTGCTTCAACAGACCACCAACTGGAGCCACTGATCCAAACACAATTTTATACTTTATAAAAATGCTTTGTTTACTCTTCAAGTTAAAGAAAACCAATGATCAAGTGAGAATGTAAAATGATATAACCACAATGGAAGAGAATATGGAAGTTCCTCAAAAATTAAACATGAAATTATCATACAATACAGAAATTATACTACTAAAGATATACTCAAGAAAAGCTAAAAATGCAGACTTGAACAGACAATTTAAGTCATATTCAGAGCATCTATGTTCACAATAGCTAAAAGGTGGAAACAACTGTCCATTGACAGATGAGAGAATACACAGAATGTTGTATAGACCTACACCTGCTATAACATGGATGAACCTTGCAGATATTGTGCTACAGGACATAAGCCACACACACACAATGACAAACACTGTACGATTCCACTTAACAGAGGTACCTACAATAGTCAAATTCACAGAGAGAAGAACGGTGCTGGGTAAGGGGACAGGGGTCAGGGAGTTAGTGTTTAATGGGTGCAGAGGTTCAGTTTGGGAAAGACAAAAAGTTTCAGAGATGAATTATGGTGATGGCCACCAACAATGTGAATGTACCTAATGTCACTAAATGCTGCATTGAAAAGGAGTGAAAATAGGACACTTTATGAGGTGTATATTTCCCCACAGTAAAAAAAGATCAATTATCAAAAGCCAAAAGTAACTTTACCAAATTTGTGACAATGTATTAATAAATAAATGGCAAGTCATTTTTATTTATGAAACCTCCCACAGGATCATTCAAAATTCAGCTGAAAAGAGCATGAAAATGCTGAATGGGACATGTTAGGAGTGGCAGATGTGCAGCTTTAGAGATCCCCTGGAGACCTGCCCCAGCCTGGAATCCATGGTGTAGACAAACTACAGCTACGAGCTTAGCAGCCACTCCATTTCTAACACTCGACCTGGTTTCTTCCCAGGACCAGGGATCAGGAGGTGGGGCCCAAGATGCACCACAAATGTTCAGAGGGGCCTTTCAGAGCTGCCTTGTCACACCAGTTTTTGGGTCCTCGGGAATCAGCCCACATGTAACCTGAAAAGGAGTGTCTTGTTTCTGCAACAGCAAGACTCTAGATGCAAGGCTGTGAACAAGGAAATCTGTCTTTCCCATGTTTCTGGAATTTCTGATTATGTCAATGGTGTAATCCCCACAAATTCTGACTTCATATAGGAACCATCTTTTGGGTATAATTAAGGCAGCAAATGAACATCTCCGGAGATGGTTACATTCACATAAGCCAACGTGCCAGGTCAGATCACATTTCCAAAAGGCAAGATTTCAAAGTGTTAGAGGGAAGAGGAAGATAAACAAGTGGACAATGGCTCACCTGTGCAGCAAAGAGCGAGCTTTGACTAAACCATCACCTCACACCTAACTTAAAGCTTTCACAATGCAGTTCTGGTAAAATTTCATAATTATTATGAGAGTTATGGAGAAGGAAATGGCAACCCACTCTAGTATTCTTGCCTGGAGAAACCCATGGACAGAGGAGCCTGGCAGGCTATGGTCCGTGGGGCACAAAGTGTCGGACACAACTGAGCGACTGTCACTCACATGAGAGTTAGGCGTGATCTGAAAAGACAGACGTTGAGCCAATTTGCGGGGAAATCTGAGTATCCACCTCCTAAATGGTTAAAGATGCAACAGAATAACAAAGATGATGCTGAACGGCAATGAAGACCCTGACTGGAGTGTGTGGGCACTGCTGAGATTTCCACATCACCCAGAAGGAAACCAACTCAGATGCTGCTGCCAAACAAGACAGTGAGATGCCAGGTCCCCAGGTTCACACTGTCCCGGGATGTACAAGACTCTGCTCCAGGAAAGATGAGACGACATCTCACTTTCTGCTGACAGAAGTATTCTGAAGAAATGGAAGTTCTAGATAAGTAGCAACCAGGTAAAAGAAGCAATATTTTAAATTTAAGCTGTTTGGGTTTATCTTTCAATGAGGGCTATATTTATTAATAAAAATTGCATATGTTTAAGGTTACCACATGATGCTTTTATATAAATACACATTGGGAAATTATTACTACAGTAAAACCACTTAAAATATCCACTACCTAATATAGTTACCCTATGAGAACATTTATGATCTACTCTCTTGGAAAATTTCAAGGCTACAATACAATCAAATGAGGATTTTTTTATTTTTTTTTTTTCCTCATTTTTAAAAAAAAATTTTTTAAATTAAATTTTATTTTGCTTAACTTTACAATATTGTATTGCTTTTACCATACATCGGGATGGATCCGCCACCAGTATACACGTGCTCCCCATCCTGAACCCTCCTCCCTCCTCCCTCCCTATACCATCCCTCTGGGTCGTTCCAGTGCACCAGCCCCAGGCATCCATTATCGGGCATTGTACCTGGCCTGGCGACTCGTTTCCGATATGATATTATACATATTTCAATGCTATTCTTCCAAATCATCCCGCCCTCTCCGGGACCCAGAGTCCAAAAGTCTGTTCTATACATCAGTGTCTCTTTTGCTGTCTCGTAAACAGGGTTATTGTTACCATCTTTCTAAATTCCATATATATGCGTTCAGATCAGATCAGATCAGTCGCTGAGTCGTGTCCGACTCTTTGCGACCCCGTGAACCGCAGCATGCCAGGCCTCCCTGTCCATCACCAAATCCCGGAGGTCACCCAGACTCACATTCATCGAGTCAGTGATGCCATCCAGCCATCTCATCCTCTGTCATCCCCTTCTCCTCTTGCCCCCAATCCCTCCCAGCATCAGAGTCT
>SJYU01007239.1:17456-30095 GCA_006410795.1 Tragelaphus strepsiceros | reverse complement strand
TTTCTGAATGTTGAGCTTTAAGCCAACCTTTTCACTCTCCACTTTCACTTTCATCAAGAGGCTTTTTAGTTCCTCTTCACTTTCTGCCACAAGGGTGGTGTCATCCGCATATCTGAGGTTATTGATATTTCTCCCAGCAATATATGCGTTAGTATACTGTATTTGTGTTTTTCTTTCTGGCTTACTTCACTCTGAGGATTTTTTTAAAAGCAAACAATCTGAGGCAAAGAAGTATCCAAGGTCAAATTTAAACAGAACCCTTCAGCTTTTGACACTTATATAGCTGTTGCAATAACTTTGTAAAGATACCTGAAATCCTTATTCCTTTTATACTAGTTTAGACCAGGGTAAACTGTGAAATAATTTCCTGGCATTCCTCAATACAAAATCGGTGAACACATTGAAAGTGAAAGTGAAGTCACTTCAGTCGTGTCCGACTCAGTGCGACCCCATAGACAGCAGCCCACCAGGCCCCCCCGTCCCTGGGCTTCTCCAGGAAAGAACACTGGAGCGGGTTGCCATTTCCTTCTCCAATGAGTGAAAGTGAAAAGCGAAAGTGAAGTCACTCAGTTGTGTCCGACTCTCTGCGACCCCATGGACTGCAGCCTTCCAGGCTCCTCCATCCATGGGATTTTCGAGGCAAGAGTACTGGAGTGGGGTGTTGCATACTAAAGATAAAATGAAATATTGTATTAAAGTAACTTAAATGAAGAGCAACAAATTCTCTCTAGAATGAATGAAACAGTGTACAATTTCAAGTTTTATCTCAAAAACCCTACTATTTTCTTTAATATCATTAACAACATCACATCCATAGAATATAGTAAGTCTATATTTGGCATGAATTCTCTTTGTATTTTCTCTAATTAACATAATTATATTGAATATAATTAGATGGGTCTTTTAAAATTATAATCATTCCCTTTCTCAAACACATTATCTGCTTCTAGATATAGTTTTATAGATCCAATCTCCTTAGTTTCCTTTTAAATAAATATCTGATGTAAATGAAGGCTTTAATGAACAACAAGAAAAAATTTCTATAAACAGCACTATAGGATCTAAGCATGAAGACACTGAAAATCAGCTTGATACTTTTGATGCTTATTTTTAAATATTAATTTAATATTTAAAAAATAATTTAATATTAATTTAATACTACAAATTTAGTGGGTATTATGCCACAGCCTATGGCTAAAAGTTATCAAGGGCAGCCCTCACGTGATCTTAAAAGATAATTTTTCATTATTTATTGGTAAAGTTTACTTCAACAACAACAAACTTGGCTTGATGCAAATAGCAAGCTTCTCTAGGAAGGTGTAAACGATCTCAGTTATGTAATTTTTAGTTTACAGAGAACCTTCCCTAAATGTCCCTGAGGATTCAGGGGAGGTTCACACAGTGGTACCGAGTGACACTCACCTTGCGGTAGATCATATGGCACACGGCTACTCTCAGCCTCATCCCCACACGCTGAATGTGGTAGAAGTACAAGTGGTGCAGAACAGCCCACACGAGCACGCAGGCGCTCAGCCCTGCCGCGTAGCCGTAGGCTTCGTGCAAAGCAGCAGGATTGGCAGGATCATAGTTTTCAACATAACTAATCATTTTCCCCAAAAATATAGGTTGGACTACTCTGGTGCCTTCCTAAAAGAAAAGAAAAGCCTTAATTAGAAATGTCAGTTTTTCTTAACACAAGATTTACTTTTAGCATTAGTAGGTTAAAAATACATTTTGACAAAATACTACATTCGTGGCTAATTTAAAAGAAAAATATGCAGATCCACTATCTCCTTATAGGACAAGTGGCAACAGTTTAACCTTATGGCAAAATTTTGCTTTCAAAGATAGTAAAGCCTTAGTACCTTATGCCTAATACACTGTGGATACTCAGTATAAATATCACAACCAGTGCTTTAGAAGTCATTTGGCACAATACAAGTGAGCCTTAAGATGAATAAGGGAAAAAGTGGCAGAAGAAGAGGAGGGAATCTGCTTCCATATGAATTAGCCCGCTGGCAGCCTACCCCTGTCCCCTGTCCTCTCAATGTCCCAGCCCAATAGAAAGTCAACCTGGTTCACGTATGGGAGACACACTTTCATCACCTTCTTCAGGAATCTTTATGAACTGATACCCTGGCACAAACACCCACTCCTTTCCATCCCAAACTCCACATGTCTGTAGATCAAGAGAAAGGAAACCAGCTTCAGTTGGAACACCACAAAGAAATCAGGCTTGGCAGCTCTGCAGGCTCTCAGCTCCCGAGAGTACTGCCTCACTATGTCTCTACCCTCTGGAAGTCAGAATGTTCCTTGGAGTAAAAAATTAAACATGGTGGAGGCCAAGCTAAAAAACGATGTCTTCTGTGGTTCTCCATCCACCATCCACTGCAGTTGGTGGTTTGGAAGAAATGTTCCCAGTCCTCCCCTCCCCAAGGCCAAACCAGTTGACACAAGGTGCACTGAGGCTTCCACCCTGAGTAAGACTTAGGGAAGCAAGTTTATTTCTCAGAGAAAAAGGCAAAGAAACAGCAACACCTACCTACCCTGCCAAACAGCCACTTCACCCCACAACTTACTTCCTCTCTCTAGTCACCCCTTGAAGGTCTCCATTTTCCCAGGTTCCCTTCCTTCACCATCAAGGAAAACCACTCAATGAATGAAAACCACGCACCTAAAGTAAACATCCCCACCCTCAACATCATTTCCTACACAGACTTCATAAAACACAAAATGTTAAAAGTTTGAAAGTCTTTCAGGAACAGGGCTTTTTCTTTTTGGCAATCCCACCTTACTAACACAGGATAAGCAACTGACAGGTTTGCTTTGACAGCTCTCTTCTAACTGTCTGAAGCTGAGGAAGCCACATACAAGAGGAAGGGAAGGAGAATCCATAACACCAAACAGCAAAAAACTAAGCATTTTCTTAGCCAACTAGTGCCTGATCAGGATATTTATCAAAAGATGTCCCCATGCCTCATATGGATGTCTCATTAAGCCTCAGCATTCCTGTCTTATTCTACACACATGCACACATGCATGCACACACACACACACGTTCACAGGCTGCACCAGCTGCCTCTCCTTCCATGAAGTCAGGGAAATGTTCATCTACTATAGAGAATCAAGAGAACACTACTTAGCTGAAGAAGTATAAGTAAGATGATTAAACCACAGCAAAACGATCAGTTCTGATACATTTCCACCGTGTCCTGTCATCCATCCCAAGAAACATAGAGACCTCTTGGAAGACTCCCTCATACAGCAGATTGTCAAGCACACTGTTTATAGAGTTTCCTGAGATGGAAATGTGGAGGTCACACAGAGAAGCAAAAATGTCAAACTGTACATTTTCTCCTTCAGACACATGGGCAGTACCAGCCCAGGTGTCGCCAAGGGCAGTCCAGTGCTGTAGCCACAAACCACCAGAAGCCCAGCAGGAATATCTGCCATCCCCAAATTTCCTGAAATTTATGATTCTTTTTGGGAATCACTGTTGCCTTTTATTCAGCTCTCCATTTGAGTCTAACATCTTGTAATTACAGGAGAAATAAGAGTAACATCACTCACCAAAGAGAATATGGTTAAGTGCAACAAATCCAGCAAAAAAGAGTAAATAAAGGCAGATCACTACCACCTAAACATACCTGGTTTGTTTTTCGCGGAGAAACAATATTTAATAACCCAGTTGTGGGGCTTCCCTGGTGGTCCCGTGGCTAAGATTCCACACTCCAAATGCAACGGACCTGGGTTAGATCCCTGGTTGGGGAACTAGATCCCACATGTGGCAACTAAGTCCCAGCACAGACAAATAAATAAATATTAAAAAAAAAAGTTTATCAAAAAGCCTCATTAAGGTATAATGCCATTTAGGGCCCATACCTTCCACTCATCTGTCAATTCTTTTTTTTTTTTCTTTTCTTGATAATGACTTTTATTTCTTGGGAATAGAAATTTTCAAATATAATAAAGGTTTTCAGTCATGACCTGTTACTTTGATCTCATGTAATTTGGGAGGAAAGTCATTTGTTATTCTTAAGCATTATTTTGGGACTTCCTCCAATGGCTCAATGATAAGGAATTCACCTCAATGCAGGAGACACAGGAGATGCAGGTTTGATCCCTAAGTTGGGAAGATCCTCTAGAGGAGGAAATGGCAACCCACTCCAGTATTCTTACCTGGAGAATCCCATGGAAAGAGAAGCCTGGTGGGCTACAGTCCTTGGGGTCGCAAAGAATCAGACACAACTGAGTAACTGAGTAGAAATGCACAAGTTTTCCTCTAACAAGGAGCAGTCATGGTAATTCAGAAAGGTGATGAAAAGTATAACATACAAGGAATTTCCACTCTGGCATAAGTTGCAACTAATGAAAACAGAAAATTGATATACTCCATATGAAAAATAACAGCAAGCAAAGAACAATTTTCCAGTAATTTCTCTCTCAAAAAAAAAAAAATAGAAAGCAAAAATTGTGAAAACAAAACCCCAAAGAACATATAGAGAATAAGAATACACATATTAAATATGATTCTTGCAAGCTTCCAGAACACATAGGGCAGAAGTGCTCATGGCCCTCCAAGGTAGACTGAGTAAATCCGTCCCCTCCACACAAAAGGAAAGGTTAGAGATGAAGAGTCATTTAACAGGACAACTATCAGCACCATTTGTAATCTGTGAATATTTCCATTTCTGGCATTTGGTAAAACTGGCTGAGGCAAAACAGGCAAAAGATTTTCCGATTACCAGAAGATTAGCTCCTACACATGCTCAATGCTCCATTCCAAGTATTATCTCCAAATCAAATAGTGGTGTGAATCCCAAAGAAAGGTCCAATTTCAGAAGACTATGTCTTGGAGAGTGTCTCAGAGAGGCAAGGACTGGCTGTGGCTGGGGACACAGACACTGGTGGCAGCATTCCCAGGACCTAACCCAACCACGTGTACACAAGTGTGAGCACGCACCACCAAGGAATTCTCTCATCTGCACATTTCCAATTCTCACCTTTAAGTAATAAGAAAGAAAACAACTGAGAAAATATTCATTATCAACCACGATGTTGCTGCTGCTAAGTCATTTCAATCGTGTCCAACTCTTTGCGACCCCATACACGGCAGCCCACCAGGCTCCTGCGTCCCTGGAATTCTCCAGGCAAGAACACTGGAGTGGATTGCCATTTCCTTCTCCAATGCATGAAAGTGAAAAGTGAAAGTGAAGTCGCTCGGTCATGTGTGATTCTTAGCGACCCCAAAGACTGCAGCCTACCAGGCTCATCCATCCATGGGATTTTCCATGCAAGAGTACTGGAGTGGGGTGCCATTGATTTCTGTTATCAACCATGAAACTAACGAAATTAAAATGTTCTTGATAAATAGTTCAGTTCAGTTCAGTTGCTCAGTCGTGTCCAACTCTTTGCAACCCCATGAATCACAGCACACCAGGCCTCCCTGTCCACCAAAAAACTCCCAGACTTCACTCAGACTCATGTTCATCAAGTCAGTGATGCTATCCAGCCATCTCATCCTCTGTCATCCCCTTCTCCTCCTGCCCCCAATCCCTCTAAGCATCAGAGTCTTTTCCAATGAGTCAACTCTTCCCATGAGGTGGCCAAAATACTGGAGTTTCAGCTTTAGTATTATTCCTCCCAAAGAAATCCTAGGGCTGATCTCCCTCAGAATGGACTGGTTGGATCTCCTTGCAGTCCAAGGGACTCTCAAGAGTCTTCTCCACACCACAGTTCAAAAGCATCAATTCTCCGGCGTGCTGCTTTCTTCACAGTCCAACTCTCATATCCATACATGATCACTGGAAAAACCATAGCCTTGACTAGACGGACCCTTGTTAGCAAGGTATTGTCTCTGCTTTTCAATATGCTATCTAGGTTGGGCGTAACTTTTCTTTCAAGGAGTAAGCGTCTTTTAATTTCATGGTTGCAATCACCATCTGCAGTGATTTTGGAGCCCAGAAAAATAAAGTCTGACACTGTTTTCACTGTTTCCCCATCTATTTCCCAGGAAGTGATG
Source organism: Tragelaphus strepsiceros (assembly GCA_006410795.1). Classification (NCBI taxonomy): domain Eukaryota; kingdom Metazoa; phylum Chordata; class Mammalia; order Artiodactyla; family Bovidae; genus Tragelaphus; species Tragelaphus strepsiceros. The sequence goes on along the minus strand of SJYU01007239.1, from coordinate 24,073 downwards.
GGACCAGATGCCATGATCTTCGTTTTCTGAATGTTGAGCTTTAAGCTCACTTTTTCACTCTCCACTTTCACTTTCATCAAGAGGCTTTTTAGTTCCTCTTCACTTTCTGCCATAAGGGTGGTGTCATCTGCATATCTGAGGTTATTGATATTTCTCCCAGCAATCTTGATTCCAGCTTGTGTTTCTTCCAGTCCAGCGTTTCTCATGATGTACTCTGCATATAAGTTTAATAAGCAGGGTTACATTATACAGCCTTGACATACTCCTTTTCCTATTTGGAAACAATCTGATGTTCCATGTCCAGTTCTAACTGTTGCTTCCTGACGTGCATAACGGTTTCTCAAGAGGCAGATCAGGTGGTCTGGTATTCCCATCTCTTTCAGAATTTTCCACAGTTTATTGTGATCCACACAGTCAAAGGCTTTGGCATAGTCAATAAAGCAGAAATAGATATTTTTCTGGAACTCTCTTGCTTTTTCAATGATCCAGTGGATGTTGGCAATTTGATCTTTGGTTCCTCTGTCTTTGCTAAAACCAGCTTGAACACATGGAAGTTCACAGTTTACGTATTGCTGAAGCCTGTCTTGGAGAATTTTGAGCATTACTTTACTAGCATGTGAGATGAGTGCAATTGTGTGGTAGTTTGAGCATTCTTTGGCATTGCCTTTCTTTGGGATTGGGATGAAAACTGACCTTTTCCAGTCCTGTGGCCACTGCTGAGTTTTCCAAATTTGCTGGCATATTGAGTGCAGCACATTCATAGCATCATCTTTCAGGATTTGGAATAGCTCCACTGGAATTCCATCACCTCCACTAGCTTTGTTCGTAGTGACTCTTTCTAATGCCCACTTGACTTCACATTCTAGGATGTCTGGCTCTAGATGAGTGATCACACCATCGTGATTATCTGGGTCATGAAGTTCCTTTTTGTACAGTTCTTCTGTGTATTCCTGCCGCCTCTTCTTAATCTACCTCTGTTAGGTCCATATCATTTCTGTCCTTCTAGAGCCCATCTTTGCATGAAATGTTCCCTTGGTATCTCTAATTTTCTTGAAGAGATCTCTAGTCTTTCCCATTCTGTTGTTTTCCTCTATTTCTTTGCATTGATCGCTGAAGAAGGCTTTCTTATCTCTTCTTGCTATTCTTTGGAATTCTGCATTCAGATGCTTATATCTTTGCTTTTCACTTCTCTTCTTTTCACAGCTACTTGTAAGGCCTCCCCAGACAGCCATTTTGCTTTTTTTCATTTCTTTTCCATGGGGATGGTCTTGATCCCTGTCTCTTGTACAATGTCACGAACCTCCTCCATAGTTTATCAGACACTCTGTCTATCAGATCTAGTCCCTTAAATCTATTTTCACTTCCACTGTATAATCATAACGGATTTGATTTAGGTCATACCTGAATGGTCTAGTGATTTTTCCTACTTTCTTCAATTTCAGTCTGAATTTGGCAATAAGAAGTTCATGATCTGAGCCACAGTCAGCTCCCAGTTTTGTTTTTGCTGACTATATAGAGCTTCTCCATCTTTGGCTGCAAAGAATATAATCAATCTGATTTTGGTGTTGACCATATGGTGATGTTCATGTGTAGAGTCTTCTCTTGTGTTGTTTGAAGAGGGTGTTTGCTATGACCAGTGCATTTTCTTGGCAAAACTCTGTTAGTCTTTGCCCTGCTTCCTTCTGTATTCCAAAGCCAAATTTGCCTGTTACTCCAGGTGTTTCTTGACTTCCTACTTTTGCATTCCAGTCCCCTATAATGAAAAGGACATCTTTTTTGGGTGTTAGTTCTAAAAGGTCTTGTAGGTCTTCATAGAACCGTTCAACTTCAGCTTCTTCAGTGTTATGGTTGGCGCATAGGCTTGGATTACTGTGATATTGAATGGTTTGCCTTGGAAATGAACAGAGATCATTCTGTCATTTTTGAGATTGCATCCAAGTACTGCATTTTGGACTCTTTTGTTGACCATGATGGCTACTCGATTTCTTCTGAGGGATTCCTGCCCACAGTAGTAGATATAATGGTCATCTGAGTTAAATTCACCCATTCCAGCCCATTTTAGTTCACTGATTCCTAGAATGTCAATGTTCACTCTTGCCATCTCTTGTTTGACCACTTCCAATTTACCTTGATTCATGGACCTGACATTCCAGGTTCCTATGCAATATTGCTCTTTACAACATTGGACCTTGCTTCTATCACCCGTCACATCCACAACTGGGTATTGTTTTTTCTTTGGCTCCTTCCCTTCATTCTTTCTGGACTTATTTCTCCACTGATCTCCAGTAGCATATTGGGCACCTACTGACCTGGGGAGTTCCTGTTTCAGTATCCCAGCATTTTGACTTTTCATACTGTTCATGGGGTTCTCAAGGCAAGAATATTTTAGTGGTTTGCCATTGCCTTCTCCAGTGGACCACATTCTGTCAGATCTCTCCACCATGACCCATCTGTCTTGGATGGCCCCACGGGCATGGCTTAGTTTCATGGAGTTAGACAAGGCTGTCATCCTAGTGTGATTAGATTGACTAGTTTTCTGTGATTATGGTTTCAGTGTGTCTGCCCTCTGATGCCCTCTTGCAACACCTACCGTCTTACCTGGGTTTCTCTTGCCTTGGGCGTGGGCTATCTCTTCACGGCTGCTCCAGCAAAGTGCAGCCGCTGCTCCTTACTTTGGACGAGGGTATCTCCTCACAGCCACCCCTCCTGACCTTGAATGTGGTATAGCTCCTTTAGGCCCTCCTGCACCCACGCAGCCACTGCTCCTTGGATGTAGGGTTGCTCCTCCCAGCTGCTGCCCCTGGCCTGGTGCATGGGGTAGCTCCTCTCAGCTGCTCCTGCGCTGTCACAGCCTGGCACTTTCGGCCACCACTCCTGACCTCAGACATGGGGTAGCATCCCCTTGATAAGCAGGAACAAGGTCAAACACTGCCCCTTTAAACCCTTCCTCTTTGACATCAATCTATGACCACATGTATATTCTTTCCACAAACCAATTGAGCATATAGTTTCATTCTTTCACAAGAATTCTTCACAAATCTGAAATCATAAAGGATCTTTAAAAGAACTGAATTTAATACCACCACATCCATTTTTCAGGATTATCTGAGAGTCTGAGTCTCTGAGGCAGACTTTTTATTTTGGGCATACAATGTGGCATGCAAATCTTAGTTCTCTGACCAGGGATCAAAAACCTTGGCATCTACTATGGAGAACAGTGTGGAGATTCCTTAAAAAAACTGGAAATAGAATTGCCATATGACCCATGAATACCACTGCTGCATATATACACTGAGGAAGCCAGAACTGAAAGAGACACATGTACCCCAATGTTCATTACAGCACTATTTACAATAGCTAGACATGGAAGCAACCTAGATGTCCGTTGGTAGATGAATGGATAAGGAAGTTGTGGTATATATACACAATGGAATATTACTTAGCTATAAAAAAGAATGTGTTTATGTCAGTTCTAATGAGGTGGATAAAACTGGAGCCTATTATACAGAATGAAGTAAGTCAGAAAAAGAAATACCAGTACAGTATATTAATGCATATATATGGAATTTAGAAAGACAGTAACGACAACCCTATATGCAAGACAGCAAAAGATATACAGATGTAGAGAAAAGACTTTTGGACTATGTGGGAGAAGGAGAGGGCAGGACGATATGAGAGCATAGCATTGAAACATATATATTACCATATGTAAAATAGATGACCAGTGCAAGTTTGATGCATGAAGCAGAGCATTCAAAGCTGGTGCTCTGGGACAAGCCAGAGTGATGGGGTAGGGAGGAAGGTAGGAGGAGTAGGACGGGGGTTCTAGATGGGGGAACACATGTACACGCATGGCTGATTCATGTCGATGTTTGGCAAAACCACCACAATATTGTAAAGCAATTAGTCTCCAATTAAAATAAATAAGTTAAAAAAAAAAAAAAACCTGGCATCTGCACCGAGGACATGGATTCTTATCCAGTAAACTGCCAGGGAAGCTTGAGGTAGACATTTATTGGTAGCGTCCTTGGTATTCAGCCTCAGAAAAGCACCTGACAGTGGGCCCCACCTTTTGCTTCTTAGGGTAACTTCTTGTAGGGTTAGCTTAGATGCTAGAACTTCTGAGTGGATAGAATTCCTTCTCCACATTAATGCACTTGAAACATTTCTCACACAACTTCCTCATATCTCATTCATGGGGAAAAAAAAACACAAAAATAGAAACAAGCTATCAAAGTTTTACCAAACTCTTGAGAGAGACATATAAGCAGAAAAGAATGGGCTTGTAGGAAAAAAACGAATAGACAGAATCTTTAGAACTGGGTGAAAGGTGACAAAATGTAGAGTTGAGAAAAATCCAAAGATAAGGAGGAAAAGCAGTGAACCTGCAGAAATCATAACCATCAGGATTCCAGATATACTAGCCTTCACTCTTCTCTTACACACTGGTCTTCATCCTGATCACACCTTAGCATCACCTGGGAGGGAATAACTGCACTCTCTCACCCAAGACTCAGCCTCCAGAAACTGGCTTAGGTTCAACTGATAAGGGTGGAGAAGATTCCTCTCCCTGTAGATTCTGGATGAGGAAACTAACCCCATGTAAGTATCTGCTAACCTCCACTCTCGCACTGTCATGGCATCTGAGCCTGGAATGGCTGCAGACCAGATCTGTAGGAATTACAAGGAATTACAATGATCACAAAGACTTTTTACAAGAGTTCCATTGCACATTTCATGCTTCCAGAAAATTCCAGAGATTATAGTATTGAAATTTAAAATGTTCATTCTGCACAGTCAGAAAAATAAAATGTTGAGAAAAAAAATTTATTTAAGAAACATGACTCTGATGCTGGGAGGGATTGGGGGCAGGAGGAGAAGGGGACGACAGAGGATGAGATGGCTGGATGGCATTACTGACTTGATGTGTGTGAGTCTGAGTGAACTGCGGGAGTTGGTGATGGACAGGGAGGCCTGGCGTGCTGCAATTCATGGGGTCGCGAAGAGTCAGACACGACAGAGCGGCTGAACTGAACTGAACTGAATAAAAAGATGAGTCAAAATTAGCCTGGAAAGTTATCTATAAAAGGAGAAGGGGAATTAGAATAGAGCTAACAATGATATTAGACTTCTTTAAGTAGCCCTTTCTTGATTTTGGAATCATGGAAACATTACACAGAATTATAATTATAAAATAACTAAATTTTAAAAAAGCAATTCGTAAAATTTTAGAGTAAAATTATATAAAAGTACCTAAATATATAAACCCATTCTGTTTTGCAAAGCCATACAAAAAAGAACTATCAAAAGTGATTTGAAACAAAATAATTTGAAAACATAGTCTCTGAGTGATACACCCAAATGAACATAGTATTATCTCCAAAAGAAAATAAAAATATTAGACTGCTTTCAGAAGTCACTTTATAAGGTACAACAAATGAATAATTATGTTGATATCATTGAGAATTGGGCTTAGACATTGGACAAAGAGAATACATGATGGGAGAAAAGAGACATGCAAGAACAATAAAAATAAACTGTGGAAAATTCTGAAAGAGATGGGAATACCTGATCACCTGACCTGCCTCTTGAGAAACCCATATGCAAGTCAGGAAGCAACAGTTAGAACTGGACATGGAACAACAGACTGGTTCCAAATAGGAAAAGGAGTATGTCAAGGCTGTATATTGTCACCCTGCTTATTTAACTTACATGCAGAGTACATCATGAGAAATTCTGGGCTGGATGAAACACAAACTGGAATCAAGATTGCTGGGAGAAGTATCAATAACCTCAGATATGCAGATAACACCACCCTTATGGCAGAAAGTGAAGAACAACTGAAGAGCGTCTTGATCAAAGTGAAAGAGGAGAGTGAAAAAGTTGGCTTAAAGTTCAACATTCAGAAAACTAAGATCATGGCATCTGGTCCCATCACTTCATGGCATATAGATGTGGAAACAGTAGCTGACTTTATTTTGGGGAAGTGAGAGAGTCATTTATTTACTTGGAAGTGAGAGAGTCATTTCCTAGACAGGTTGATAGGGAGTCTAGGGGTCCCCAAAGAGAGAGGGGTCTGGAATTCTCAAGGAGGAAGAAAGGGCAAACTTATTTTCTTTCTCTACATTCCTTAGGATTATACGGAACGGGTGAATTTAACTCAGAGGACCATTATATCGACTACCGTGGGCAGGAATCCCTCAGAAGAAATGGAGTGGCCATCATGGTCAACAAAAGTGTCCGAAATGCAGTACTTGCATGCAATCTCAAAAACGACAGAATGATCTCTGTTCATTTCCAAGGCAAACCATTCAATGTCACAGTAATCCAAGCCTATGCCCCAACCAGTAACGCCAAAGAAGCTGAAGTTGAACGGTTCTATGAAGACCTACAAGACCTTTTAGAACTAACACCCAAAAAAGATGTCCTTTTCATTATAGAGGACTGGAATGCAAAAGTAGGAAGTCAAGAAACACCTGGAGTAACAGGCAAATTTGGCCTTGGAATACGGAATGAAGCAGGGCAAAGACTAACAGAGTTTTGCCAAGAAAATGCACTGGTCATAGCAAATACCCTCTTCCAACAACACAAGAGAAGACTCTATACATGGACATCAC
>SJYU01007239.1:0-16717 GCA_006410795.1 Tragelaphus strepsiceros | reverse complement strand
GAAAAGGTCAGTTTTCATCCCAATCCCAAAGAAAGGCAATGCCAAAGAATGCTCAAACTACTGCACAATTGCACTCATCTCACACACTAGTAAAGTAATGCTCAAAATTCTCCAAGCCAGGCTTCAGCAATATGTGAACCATGAACTTCGTGATGTTCAAGCTGGTTTTAGAAAAGGCAGAGGAACCAGAGATCAAATTGCCAACACATGCTGGATCATGGAAAAAGCAAGATAGTTGGCCTTTTGGCTGAATTATTCAGCCTCCTCTCTCCACAAAATGTTCTCACTGAGCTATCGTTATTTCATCCACTTTTCTTCACTGAATTTTCTCCTCACTGAGCTATCTTCATTTTATCACTCTTTATATCTTTAATTAATATTTTAATAAGCTGTTGTTTCCTGATCGCCTATGCCGTCTCCCCATCGAAATCCCTGGATCCACCAGGGCTGGACCCCGGCACTCTTCTTCATCTGATGACATCTACCAACCCTAAAATGGACTGGTGCAACACTTTGCACTTTAACTATGTATATAATGTGACTTTTAATTTCGATTTTAACTTGTTTTAATGACCATGTTGCCTGCATCTGTAACTGTATAACTGGATTTGTTTCTAGCCGCATCAAAGCATTTAAGTTACAAATGGTTGCTCAAGCTCCTACTACTGCTGCAGCTTCCTCCAACTACTATTTGGGGCCCCTGGATCAGATATCCTCAATATGAGGATTAGGAGAATATACTGCCTCACCAATTTAGGGACAACGCCCCTTGTCAGCTTGGAAGCAGTTATGGCACGAGAACGACGTCCCTTTTCCCTAGGCAACATAATTCTCCTAAAAGAAAAGGGGGGAATGAGAGAGTCATTTCCTAGGCAGGTTGATAGGGAGTCTCAGATCAGATCAGATCAGTAGCTCAGTCGTGTCCGACTCTTTACGACCCCATGAACTGCAGCACGCCAGGCCTCCCTGTCCATCACCAACTCCCAGAGGTCACTCAGACTCACATCCATCGAGTCAGTGATGCCATCCAGCCATCTCATCCTCTGTCGTCCCCTTCTCCTCCTGCCCTCAATCCCTCCCAGCATCAGAGTCTTCTCCAATGAGTCAACTCTTTGCATGAGGTGGCCAAAATAGGGAGTCTAGGGGTCCCCAAAGAGAGAGGGGTCTGGAATTCTCAAGGAGGAAGAAAGGACAAACTTTTTTTCTTTCTCTACATTCCTTAGGATTATATAACAATAATGTATCCTGCCTAAAGACAGTCTTTGGATTAAACTTTCTGTTATCTTAAAATGTAAATTATGGGAGTAGGTCTGATGAGGTCTTTACAATGTCCAGACAGTCTCTGGATTATATAACTTCATTGTTAACACTAGCAAGCGGGTACTCTTTCTGCCCCCTTCTGATGCCTATGTCTGAAGCTTTCTCTATCTCCTTTATACTTTAATAAAACTTTATTACACAAAAGCTCTGAGCGATCAAGCCTAGTCTCTGGCCCCGGATTGAATTCTTCTCCTCTGGGGGCCAATAATCCCGGTGTCTTAGTGTAATTCAACAACAATCCTTCAGAAGGAAAGTTATGACCAACCTAGACAGCATATTCAAAAGCAGAGACATTACTTTGCTAACAAAGGTTTGTCTAGTCAAGGCTATGGTTTTTCCAGTGGTCATGTATGGATGTGAGAGTTGGACTATAAAGAAAGCTGAGTGCTGAAGAATTGATGCTTTTGAACTGTGGTGTTGGAGAAGACTCTTCAGAGTTCCGTGGACTGTGAGAAGATCCATCCAGTCCATCCTAAAGGAGATCAGTTCTGGCTGTTCAATGGAAGAACTGATGTTGAAGCTGAAACTCCAATATTTTGGCCACCTGATACGAAGAACTGACTCATTGGAAAAGACCCTGATGCTGGGAAGGATTGAGGGCAGGAGGAGAAAGGGATGACAGAGGATGAGATGGTTGAATGGCATCACCGACTCAATGGACTTGAGTTTGAGTAAACTCCTGGAGTTGGTGATGGACAGGGAGGCCTGGCATGCTGCAGTTCTTGGAGTTGCAAAGAGTCAGACATGGCTGAGTGACTGAACTGAACTGAACTGAAACACAATAAGATGAAATAAAACACCAGTGTCCTGAATCTGACTTTGATTGGAAACACCCATATAAACATATTTGTTTACCTTAAAAAGTGTTTTCTAACTTTGTCTAATGAAAAAGCCAAGAAAAGCAATCAAGAGCAGTAAGCTCCTCTAGTATTCAGACTATTGTCTATAAATACCATTTCACACTAAAAGAAGACAGGGCTGCTTGGAGAAATGGATGATTCCAGGGCTGAGCAAATGCTGTACCAAATGAGATAAAAACATCCTGTCACACCAGAAACCAAAAAAACAAAACAAAAAAAGACATTAAAAAAATAAAAAAAACTAGCAAAGACTTCTAGAGTATGTGCAAAATACTTAGAACCCAACCTGAATAGACTCGCATTGCCCAAAGATGGCCAAATGTTTGCACAAGCATAACAAATGAAATGGACTGAAGCAGGTCAGAAATGCTGAAATCCATGAGCTCAAACTGACATATATAAACGTGAAACGTGAAGTCGTTCAGTCGTGTCCGACTCTTTGCGACCCCATGGACTGTAGCCTACCAGGCTCTGTCCATGGGATTTTCCAGGCAATAGTACTGGAGTGGATTGCCATTTCCTTCTCCAAGACATATATAAAACTAAACCAAAAAACAATAAACACTCACTAGCCCCAAAGGAGAACCATTTATCATTTTGAAAACAGGTTTTAAAAAGTGAAAAAATCATTTTCTCCTACTCTCCCTATAAATACTATATTTCAGGGTTAATCAAAGAGCTTACCCATTTTGCAACCCTTAATGAATTAATGGACTTTGAAAAAGGATCATGAATAGCTCCTAACATTACACACACACCCATACCACCACCCCTCCTACACACAAAAGATGTTATGTACCTCATAAGGGAGATATACAACCCTACCTTCTACATAGACAAAAGAGATGAAGAAAATCCAAAGGAGTTACATCAAACTTCTAGACTTAAACACCAACCTAAGGTGCCAGAGGAACATGTTCATTGACACAGGGGGAGAGGCAATCAGCCAAATCCAGGCTGTGGGAATCGCTACAGGACAAACAACCTAGAGGCTCGGGGTGGAGAGGAACAGAAAGGCAATCTGAATAACCTGTGTCAGCCAAGTGTACCTTATTTAATACTGCTTCCAACAGAAGAGGGGAAAAAGACAACTGTGAGCACTGGCTAGTTATTGATGACATTGAAGTAAATATTTATGCATAATAATAATGATGTTTATGCTAAATACGTTTAGTGGAGAAGGCAATGGCAACCAACTCCAGTACTCTTGCTTGGAAAATCCCATAGACGGAGGAGCCTGGTAGGCTGCAGTCCATGGGGTCGCTAATAGTCGGACAGGACTGAGTGACTTCACTTTCACTTTTCACTTTCATGCATTGGAGAAGGAAATGGCTCCCCACTCCAGTGTTCTTGCCTGGAGAATCTGAGGGATGGGGGAGCCTCATGGGCTGCCGTCTATGGGGTCGCATAGAGTCGGACACTACTGAAGCGACTTAGCAGCAGCATCAAATATGTTTAGTAGGAGGAGATTCCACAGCTTTTAAAGATACATACTAAAATATTTATGGATAAAAATGATATGATGTCTTGGAACTGCTCTAAAATAATCTTGGGAAGTGAGAGTGAGTTTCAGATGAATCAAGACTGTTCATTATAGCAATTATTGAAGCTGACTTAGGGTGACATAGGGGCTTATTTCCCTTTACCCTTGTGAGTTCTTAGCTGAGGATCTTTATAATAAATGACAGAATAACAGAAGAAAATCTGCGAGACAGCAAAAGAGACACACATGTATAGAACAGTCTTTTGGATTCTGTGGGAGAGGGAAGAGGGGGATGATTTGGAGAATGGCATTGAAACATATATAATATCATATAAGAAACGAATCACCAGTCCAGGTTCGATGCAGGATACAGGATGCTTGGGGCTGGTGCACTGGGATAACCCAGAGGGATGGTATGGGGAGGGAGTTGGGAGGGGGGTTCAGGATTGGGAACACTTGTACACCTGTGGTGGATGCATGTAGATGTATGGCAAAACCAATACAATATTGTAAAGTAAAAAAAAAAAAAATGATAGTAATAATAATAAAATAATTAATTAAAAAAATCAAACAGAAGTTTAATAACATGTATATTTCTGATACACATGCGAAATAGCAAGAAGAATTGAGGCTGTGGGAGGAGGGGAAGCCTCGGGACATGATGTAGAGAGCACTGGTCTAGGAATCAGAAAGCTGTGCTTCAGAAACCAGGTTGGCCACCAGCAAGTCACAAGATTCTAAGCCCATCAAGTGTCCTCCTGCATCTCCAGGTCCTTATCTATGGAAATTCCTGCCTCGCCTCCCTCGGAGGAATCCTGGGACAACTAAATGAGCTGCAACAGCTCAAAGTGCTCTGAAATCCTTTCAACATTTTTATTAACAGAAGTTCAGGGCAGAGACTTACTCTATTCATAATGGCAGAGGCTGGTTTCACAAAGGGCTTTGAAAACTCATTGCTGCTTATAGGTGATCATAGTAGAACAAGAACTCTTGAGAAAAACGTGTAAAAGCCAAATTTTCTAGCCTGTAATTAAAGTTTCACTTCTAAGCAGATTGCTAAAATTTTTAACCATTATGAATGCAGTCTTTTAAAAAAGAGACACCTACCACCCTGACTACTTAAAGAAAATGCACTGAGGGGAGTGCAGTGAACAAGTGAAATAGATGAGGAAACTTAAGAGATACAAACACCAATTTATCAAATAAATAAAAGGGGATTGGGAGAAAAGATAAATAAATAAAATCTTTAAAAATAAATCACAAGTTTATAATATATAGCATAAAAAATATACTCAATCATACTGGAATAACTTTTTATGGTGANGTAACTAAAATTACTATGTACTGTATCAAATATTAAATCACTAATGATGTATACCAGAAACTAATAAAACATTATAAGCTAATCATACTTCAATTTTAAAAATTCTTTTAATTTTGCAATAAAAACTTACATATACTTAGAAGAAGAAAAGAAAATGGATTGAAAAGCATCACCCTCATTTATAACTCAAGGTCATCACGGTGGGTATTACTAACACCTAAACGCTAACATGATGCTCTCAGGAACCAGCAGGGTGCACAGCAGGTCTGCTCTGCAGGTCCCCCTCCACTTGGCTCAGTGCCCCCTCCTCCTCTCCCTTGCTGTGTGGTCCTCAGTGGTAGCTCTCAGCCCACAGTATCTTGCCACCAGCAGCCACTCCTCAGCCTCCTGGGTTGAACAGAAGTGAGGGACACATGGAAGAAAGGGTTGGGAAATAAAGGCAAAAGTCCACTGCAGCTCTCAGGGAACCAGCTGTGAGTCAAGGCACAAAGCCCATTGTGGGACTCTCAGAGGATTCTGTTTACTTCCTGCCCATCAGCTGAGCTCCAAAGTGAAGATTTACACAAACATGTGCTTCCCAACCTCCACCTGGACCAGAGACCATCAGTAAAAGTGGCCTCAGACAAAGGACAAGTGACCAGACAAGACCAGGCCACTTCTTAGGGTTCTGGGAAGAGGACATAATTCCCAGCCACTCCTCCCCTCTCAGAGGGACTGGGTGAACCCACTCTGGCTCTCTGAGGTCACCCCACTTATACACCAGCAGGTAGAGACCTCACTTCTCAGAGAGAAGCCCTGATGACCTGGGGAGGTGATCTCTGTGACTCAGGCCCAGGCAGAGACTTCAGGCTCCTGCTCTCCATGCTGAGGGGCCTGGGCAGGTGGGAACCTGTCCTCCCCACCTGGGATCCCTGTGGAGGTACACACAGGGGCCAGGGGTGCTGGGGACTTGCTGGCTGTTCTATTCTAATTAGGGGTGACCTGTGCAGGCTCCACAGCCTGGTACTTGTTTCTCTGAGCACTAGAGACACTCCTCACTTCTCATAGGACAGAGGTTTTCATATCTCAAAATCCTAAAACCTAAAGGCCTCACTCTGGACTGGCGTCACCCTGCTTTCTCCCACTGGTGCCAGGAGTACCTGGGAGGCCCTGCTCATGCTGTGGGTGGAAAGAGCACACTGCTTGGGATCATGGATGATCCACGGGGCATTCTGTGCACCCAAGGAATTGAAAGAGGGCTGGAGTTCACCAAGGAAACATGCTTGTGTTTTAGAGACTTCTGGATTGAGTTTACATCTTCCACTATCTAAAATACAAAGGCCAACAAGCAGTACAGATAGATCACAACATGGGAAATTGCTTCATAAAATCAATTATTTAATTAACTAGCACTGCTAATAGATCTAGCAGTACTACCACACAGATGAGCCCCTACGTTTACGGTCCTCTACTCCCCACTTCTCCACCATGACCACCCAACGACCAGTCTCCTAAACAAGGGGTCAGGGCTTTACCAGTTGCACCTTGTGCAGCCCCCAGGGACCTTTCTGGACCCTCAAGTGGCTCAGATGGTAAACAGTCTGCCTCTAGGGCAGGAAACCCAGAATTGATCCCAGGGTCAGGAAGATCCCCTGGAGAAGCAAACAGCAACTCACTCCAGTATTCTTGCCTGGAGAATTCCATAGGCAGAGGAGCCTGACGGGCTACAGTCCATGGGGTAGTAAAGAGTCGGACACAACTGAGCAACTAACACTTTCACTTTCGGCAGGATGTATTCCAGGGGCTGGACAATTTTGAAACCATCACTCCCAGCACCACAGTGGGGCAGATTCGCTCTCAGGAAGAACTCCAGATCCTGCAGCCTCTCCCACTATGTCTGCTTTTCCCATGAGCTGCCACAGCCAAGACCCAGGACTCATATTAGGATGGGATCCATCCAAGGCTTACTGACCCCAGCCAAAGAACCAACAGCCCAGGACAGCAAGAAAATCCAGCAGCTCAGTTCAAACCCAGCGACATGGGCTATGCTTTGAGACCCACTTGACTTTAAGCTTCTTTAGCATCCAGTACCATAGAGAAACTAGTGAGCCAGGAACAGCAGAGAGAAAGACCTGCTCCAGGATATGATCCAACATTAAACCTAGAGGCCACTCATCCAACCCAGCACCTGGCATGAGTCACAGGCAGACACCGAGGCCCCAGGGTTTCTGGACAAGCAGAATTCATGAGAGCTTTGCTGTGTGGGGTCAGGAAATCCTGCACAAACAAGCCACACCAGCTCACCACCTGTGTATTTCAGACACTTACTTTTGACTATGTGGAAATATCATCACTGGGACAGCTGCATACGGGACAAAGAAGGGCTGGGGCAGCCTGAAGGGTTCCTGTCCCCTCTCCCACCCCTGTCCTTCACAAGGCACTTCAGTACCTGCAGTACCTAGGTGGTCAGTGCCCCTCAAGCGTGGCACTCTGCCCTACACACCTGTCCCACCCTCTGGCACAATGCCCAGTCCACTTCTATAACCAATAAGAATTCCATCTCCCAGAACCATCCAGTCACCTGTGAGCTGACAGATTCTCTGTCTCTCCAGTTGTGTGGGTGGACTTCACCTTCCCAGCTGCCCACTGCCCACAGTGCTCTTCAGTCCAGCACAGCCTTTAAACAAGAGCCACGATGCCCACCTGTAAACCACCTGACCCACTCACCTCACCCAACACAATGGACTGAGGACAGCTCACACCTTCTTCACCTAAAACAACTACAACTTTCTCAGCAACTGTATCTTCCATCCCTCCTGCCCTCACACGCTCACAGGCCGCCCGTGTCCCTAAGGCAGCGCTAAAGGACCACGGAGAGCACGAGCCCCCAGGGGGGTCTGCAGCAGACCCCCAGCAGGCTCAGCCAGAACAGGGGGCTGACAGCACTGTGTCCCCAGGTGGACTGTCCTCTGGGGGATCTTGACCCAGGATCTTCAGGGTCATGGGGGTCACTGACCTCACAACTTTCTGCCTTTAGTTTTCCCTGCACATCCCCTCCTCCACCCTCTGCCAATGCCAGGCTACCAAGATCCCCCTTCAACCAGCAAAGCACCCCCACAGCCAGGACAAAAACCAGCATGAAGGGTGCACAGAATTCATGGTTAAGTTGAAGCTCCTCCCACATAGGGGTCTGGCCTGGATGACCTGGCCTATGGGAAGGGGGCACCCTAGGGAAAGGTGTGCCAGGGACACCCCAGGGAAGAGCTCTTGGGTGCTCTGGCAGTTCCAGCCCGGATGCAAGGCCCCAGGTTCTGTTCCAGAGGAAGGGGATGATCCTTTCTTAGAAAGCGTTTATCAGATGTGACCTGGAAAAGTCAACAATTACTTGCTGAGCACCTATAAAATGTCTTACATTATTCTGGACTCAACTCCAAGTTTGAGTGAGTAACAGTTGCTCAGTCATGTCCAACTCTTTGCGATCCCCTGGACTGGAGCATGCCAGGCTCCTCTGTTCATGGAATTCTCCAGGAAAGAATACTGGAGTGGATTGCAATTTCCTTCTCCAGGGTATCTTCCTGATCCAGGGATTCAACATGGGTCTCCTGCATTGCAGGCAGATTCTTCTGAGCACCAGGGAAGCCTACTATTAACAGACATTTCTAAGTATAAGGGCAGGTCAATTTAAAAAGTATCAGCAGATATGTGTTTGACTTTATCTTACAATCTATAGGCAATACATTAGAATATGTAATGAATCCATAAACCTTTTCCAAAGGAATACTGAGACAGAAGCAGCAATATAGTTATAAATGACAGTCATCAATCAAATGAAATAATTATGATGAAGCTTGTCTCTCTCAAAGAGATGAGGACTGGGCAAATGATCAGGAAAGAAATATAATGTGCTTTTAACTTTGTATGAAAAATAATGTTCAGTTCCATGTTGTTGAACATAGTTCTGTTGTTGCCACATAAATCCTCTACTTCAAATTACTGTCCGAATGCTTTATTAAATGGCACCCCACCCCAGTACTTTTGCCTAGAAAATCCCATGGACGGAGGAGCCTGGTAGGCTCCAGTCCATGGGGTCGCTAAGAATCGGACACGACTGAGCGACTTCACTTTCACTTTTCACTTTCATGCATTGGAGAAGGAAATGGCAACCTACTCCAGTGTTCTTGCCTGGAAAATCCCAGGGACAGGGGAGCCTGGTGAGCTTCCGTCTATGGGGTCGCACAGAGTCGGACACGACTGAAGCGACTTAGCAGTAGCAGCAGTAGTCTGGCCTTTGTTTTGGAATCTGTTACATTTGTTGCCATCTTCTCATCTCTGACCTCTGAAGTTTACTTCCTCCAAACCACAGGACACATATTCCCTGAGGTTGTAAGATATTCTTTTGGTACAGGATCACTCAGCATTTATACTCAGCACCAAGAACATCCTAACATGGTATAAAATATCTTTCCTTTCTGGTGCTATCCTTCCATTACTCTATGTTTTAATCATTAAAAGAAAAATAGTAATCCCCAGAGGTCAAGTCTTTTAAGCCCCTGTCTGTTCTGAAGAGAAATGCAACCGCTGGTCTACGTCATGATTCCTAGATGAGATTTACCCTTAGACCTTAAACCACTGTCCTCTCCCCGCCTCAGTCCATCCATCTCAGGACTGACCCACGTACACTGAAATGCAAAGCACTGTATGGAAAAGCTTTTACCTCAAGAAATGTTAACATTCCCCAAACTAAGTAGGATTTCCCGTAACACTTTACGATTGCTTTCATTAAAGAAGGCTCCCGCGCATCCTCCTGGGCTCTCAAAACTTCTTGATCCCAGTACCTGCAAAGAGAGACAAAGCACAGTGAGGAACAGCCCTGCCACAGGAAAACAGGGGAGGGACAGAGCAGAGGACAAGCCTTCACTACAGGGCGCTCCGTGGCTGCCCATAGATGCTGGCTAACTGCTTGCAGGGCTCCCAAAAGATGAGCAGTGCAGACCCTGAAGGACCAGGAAAAGCACCAGATCAGGTCTTCAGAGAAAAGTCCCAGATTCTAGAAACAAGTTCCTACTAAGCTTTGCTGAACTCACAGGTCATAAGCAGCTCAGAAGGGCAGACACTGTCCTCCAGGGACTCCACCTTTGGGGACAGAGCTAGGTCTCCAGGGCCCTGGCTGTGGGCTCCCTCCACGTCCACTCACACAGGGAACACAGGCTCCCCCAACCTCCAAAGTGGGCTAAGCCTGGGGTCAGTGTGAAGGGCTGAGGGTTCAGTGTCAGGAAAGGAGGCTCAGAAGACCCTGGAGGAAGGCAAAGCTCTGGCCACACCTTTAGCCACAGGTGGAAATTCTCAGTCTCCCTCCCCTTCTCCCTCCTGCCTGTGCTCACCCTTGCAGCTCTTCTCCGAGATACTGGGAGCGATCTTCTGGAAGCACCAAGTACATGTCCTTTGCTTTTAATTTCCGTTTGTGACCAATTTTAAACAAAGGGTTTAGCCACCTGTTAAAAATTAAAAGGAAAGTGACATATATACAAATTACACATCTTTGTCTAATTAGAATCCTACATTCATGGACATTGTTTTTTAAAAAAAAAAACTACGTTTTAAATATACAAAGAGGTAGTGAGAAAATTAGACATATGCTTACAAACATATAAACACACATATCAGAGTGTTGGTAAGTCACTCTGGCTTACACACAATATAACTTAACTAAAATACTGAACATACATTGTACATCTACTTTAATTATTAAGAAAAATACATTTAGAAATCAAAATATAGTTCCCTTGGTTCGGGAGCACAGAATAGAGCTGAATGGCCATTGTGGATAAGGCTGTAGATATGTTCCTATATTACCAAGCACTTATATTTTCTGACCTGTAATAGACTCAAGGATTTTGCTGTTGTTGTTTAGTGGCTAAGTCATGTCTGACTGGTTTTGTGACCCCATGGACTGCTGCCCTCCAGGCTCCTCTGTCCATGAGATTTCCCAGGTAAGAATACTGGAGTGGGGTGCCATTTCCTTCTCCAGGGTATCTTCTTGGCTCAGGAATTGAACCTGTGTCTCCTGCACTGGCAGATGGATTCTTTACCACTGAGCCACCAGGGAAGCCCACCAGACTCAAGAATGCCTCTAGTCATATTCACATAAGACACAACCTTGTGGTCTCAAGACCTCCTTGAAAGTGAAAGTGAAAGTGAAGTCGTCAGTCATGTCCGACTCCTTGTGACGCTGTGGACTGTAGCCTCTGTCCATGGTTTTCTCCTGGCAAGAATACTGGAGTGGGTTGCCATTTCCTTCTCCAGGGGATCTTCCCAACTCAGGGATCAAACCCAGGTCTCCCGCATTGCAGGCAGATGCTTTAACCTCTGAGCCACCAGGGAAGCACGACCCAAGACCTTCTTGCTGCTGCTAAGTCACTTCAGTCGTGTCCAACTCTGTGCGACCCCATACATGGCAGCCCACCAGGCTCCACCATCCCTGGGATTCTCCAAATAAGAACACTGTGGTGGGTTGCCATTTCCTTCTCCAAAGCATGAAAGTGAAAAGTGAAAGTGAAGTTGCTCAATCATGTCCAACTCTTAACGATCCCATGGAATGCAGCCTACCAGGCTCCTCCATCCATGGGATTCTCTAGGCAAGAGTACTGGAGTGGGTTGCCATCGCCTTCTCTGAAGACCTCCTTAGTTCAGGTAATAACACAAAGAAAATTTTACAGAGGATCACATTACAATACAACACACTGAGTCCAACAGGCTCTGGACATGATCTCCTTACAGCCCTGTCAGACTACCCTCACATGAGCCTCTTTCTGACCCTGACCTTCTGAAGATGTCCTAAAGATAAGTAACATCTTTCCAACTAAAATTCATATGTTGATTTTTCTTATCATCCTCCCTATAATTAAAGAAGAAATTGCTAGACAGTGTAAGACTTATTTTAATTTCAATATTTAATTCCTTTTTTAATTTCAATTTTTCTCTTCTCAAATAAGCATCTCACTCTTTGTTCCAATTTCCAGACATTCAGAGGAATGCCTGCCTGGTCTGGAAGGTCATAAAGCATTCAGACCCAGGACAAGACAATCATTAACTGCTGTCCAGTTTATCAAAAGAAAAAAAAAAAAAAACCTAACTCCAAGAAGACCATTAGCTCTTAAAACATATATCTGGTCCCTAAATAATGGTCTGGGGTCTGAGAAAAGGTCAAGGGATGGCGTTGCAATGTCTAGAGAAACTGAGAAACTGGGGGATCCAAGAAAGCCATAAAATCGACAAACTGGACATAGTGACATTTACATTAATTGGTCAAAAATGACGTATATTAAAGTCATGAGTCAACCAAAAATGTACAGGTCAATACTAGTAAACATATAAAACTGCTATAATCCTTGCCTTTGGGGGCTTTTCACCCCTTCTCAGTGTCTATGCTGAGGACTTTGTATCTCTGTCTTCTAAAATAAACTTTGCCTGTGTGTTTCCGAGTTCCCAGAATTCACTCTTTGGCTCTGTGAACAGAACTCAGGTTTCACGTTTCATTATCACCTCCTGGAAGATTAATTTCTTTTCAAATGTAACACAAGACTTTCATAAGGGCTGAAATTTTACTGACTGTGGGGTCTGCCACCTTCAGCCTCGGTCAGGGAATAAATATAGCCCCCATACTTCTAGGAAACTCCACTAACAGCTGACAACATCACCAACCTACAGTTCAGTTCCTTCATGCCCAGGTTTCTGCCCAGGGACATGAAGGTTACCCCCACTGCCACCCCACCCCAGCAAAGGTGTATGTGTTAGTCAAATCCTTGTTTTCTTTGGGCCCAACCAATCTTTCTGATGAGCCCTCCAGCACCAGGCACAGCTGACTCTAGATACAGACCATACCCAAGGGCTCTGGGAACAGGATCATACCAGACCTGGAGGGGTCTGGTCTATGGAGGAAGTATCGTGGATGGAAGGGCACCACCATTAGTCTAAACATGACTCAAGAAAACCCAAATACAGTTGAGCCCCTGAGGGTCCTCGAGGCCCCTGGGGCAAAGACCAGCCACGCTGGGCCATTAACTGTCTCTAAGAAAACTCTACTAGTGGATACTGGGCTGTATAACGTGCACACCCTGATCCAGGTCTCATTCAGATCTTAATTACACTCATCCCATCTCCCATCTAAATGGAGCCATTCATCTAGTCAGGAGGGAGCTGGACTGGACTGGTAATGGAAGGAGTTGTAGCCCTTGTAGCCTCCTTGGTGAGCCTAGCAACAAGAAACAAATTATAAAGCCAAAATTATTTAAAAAAAAAGGGGGGGGCACCCGAACATTGGCCTGGGCAACTAAAGAACGCAGCTCTAACTTTCTAAAGATGACATCGTCACTGGGTTTCTGGTCCGCATGACACTTGACCACTGCATAGCTCCTGTTTACTTGCTGGCTGATCAAGGAAGAGTTTGTGCCCTTGCAACTATTTCCTGTTGTTTCTATGTTAACATGAGTGATCAAATAGATGCAACCTGACTGTTAGAGAAGGCTGTTTGCAGAAGAGAAGGACGAATATCATATGATACCGCTTATATATGGAATGTAAGTAAAGGCTATAAATGAACTCTTTAAATAATAGACTTAGAGTCACAGATGTAGGAAAAAAGAAAAACCTATGGTTACCAGGGGGTGAGAGGAGGGATAAATTGGGACACTGGGATTGACATACACACACTCTAATATATAAAACAGATAACTAAGAAGAACTTACTTGTACAGCACAGAGAACTCTATTCTATACTCTGTAATGGCCTACATAGGAAAAGAATCTAAAAAAAAGTATGTATATGTATGTGTACATGTATATGTATAAGAGATTCACCTTGCTGTACAGCAGAAACTAACACAACATTGTTAATCAACTATACTCCAATAAAAATTCAAAGAGAAAGTCGCTTGATCCAATACTCAGAAGGGCCCTGACTGAACAAATCTGGGACAGTATCAAAAGGGTAATCTCAGCTTCCTGGGCTTCTGCCATTCTTAGGACCCCTTACAATTATTCTCCTGCTACTTTTTGGTCTGTGTATCCCCAACTGCCTCATTAGTTTTATCTGGTCTTTATCTGGGTGTGAGAATTGGGACTTCAGCCAGGTGACAATCATATTTATTTTAGCTATCCACTGAAGGCAATGGCACCCCACTCCAGTACTCTTGCCTGGAAAATCCATGGACAGAGGAGCCTGGTGGGCTGCAGTCCATGGGGTCGCTAAGAGTCGGACATGACTGAGCGACTTCACTTTCACTTTTCTCTTTCATGCATTGGAGAAGGAAATAGCAACCCACTCCGGTATTCTTGCCTGGAGAATCCCAGGGACGGGGTCGCACAGAGTCAGACATGACTGAAGCGACTTAGCATTAGCATTAGCCAGTATTCTTGCCTGGAGAATCCCATGGAGAGAAGAACCTGGCAGGCTACAGTCCGTGGGGTCACGAAGCATTGGATATAACTGAGTGACTAACTCTTTCACTTTCACTTCCTGTCTGTGTCTCAGGCTCAAAGGAGGAAGTTACAGAGAAAAATAAAAACTGGTTAGAACTAGCTAGGCCCAAAATTGGAGAAGGCAACCCACTGCAGTACTCTTGCCTGGGGATTTCCACGGACAGAGGACCTGGTTGGCTACATTCCACAGGATTGCAAAGAGTTGGACACGACTGTGTGACTAACTTTCACTTTCAGGCCCCAAATGGTGAAAATCCTAACCTCCTCTAGACCCTGAGCCTCATTTATGCATTCACTGTAGTATATTAGTATGCTAAATGGCATACTCACCAGTGCCGTGACAGCTGACAATGGTCATGACAACAACCCACACAAGGACTAAAAATGAGTGTTTCCTCAATTTTAGGTCCAAATCACACCCTTGTTCTCAGATAAGTCATGAATATTCCTCCCTCTCTTGATTTAATTTCCTTGCTTTTACCTTGACCCAAATTGTGTTGAGAAGTTGATTTTTAAACTAAGCTCTCGCTTCTCCATTCTTTGGTCATCAAATAAAACTTGTGCTGTTTCAGTCTTACCATCAATTTAGTTATTGGCTGTGGGATTCTGAGTGGAAAAGCAACCTCTTCAGCCAAGATAAGGAGTCTTAGCCTGGGCTTGGAGCCCAGCACAAGGCGGGAGACCAATTTGGTGACATCAGTTACATATACAAGGAACACCGTCTTCAGAGCCAGACTGCTTGACTTGGGATCCTGCTCCATTACTTACTCGCTGTGTGGTGGTAAGCAACTTGCTCAACCTCTCTGCTTCAGTGCCTTCAGATATAAAATAAGTGGTTATAGTGCCTTTCCCTCCAGCAGGAAAACTGGAAATGGGCACCTACCCAAATCAGTGAAAAGTCCTCACCTTCCCATTTCTAGGCACATACACTTTGAAAATTCACAAACAGAGGTGTTTGGAAAGTTCCTTCCCCTGCTTGAAGTTAAGGAGTATTTTTTTCTACTTTATTATTATTTACAGTAACCACACCCATATTCCTTCTTATAGGCCCCTCTTTCCTTTAGGGCCACCAAATGGCCAAGAGATGAAGCTACACACACTAAATACAGCACCATGTAAACACGCATAGGAGCTCCCAATCCCTGCAGATCCCCCGGGCTGTCCCATAAAAGAAGGAAATACTAGAAATTTGGGAAATATAAATGGGTTAGGGTCCAGAAATAAAACAACTAGTAATCATTCCAAGTGTGATTAAAGCCCAAAGGTTCAGGACAACATAGTTAGTGGCCCCAGCTACCACATGGAACACTTGAGTTAAGAGCTTCAACTCTCGGAGCTGTTTTTCATCTGTGTGTTTCCTCTGGGCTCAGGGACCCTTCCGTGGTTTCAGAACCAAATGATTCCTGGGCAGGACCACCTGCATCAAGACCATGCACTGCTTCTCTGAAGGCTAGAGATTGGGAAAGACCTCACAGGCTTCAGGGACCCTATCCCCAGAGTGATCCTCAGAGGTGGAAGTGGAGATATCCACAATAAAGAAAGGGGCTGATCAAATAAATCCTCCAGTCCTGACTGTGTGTCCCAGGCAAAAGCAAAACGTGTTCAAGAACAGTGTTCCTAATCATTAAATAAAAAAAACCTTTCATTTTTTTACCCACGTGAATTTTGCCACAACTAGGAACCAGGTTATACAGTGAGAGCCACACAGGGAGAAAGGGAGAGGAAAGAAGTACATGGTCATAGACATGGGGGCAGAGGGAACCCAATGGAGCTGGAACACAAGGTCACACAGGGCATGTGGGGAAAGGTGGGGACATTACTGAAAGAAGCAAAGAAGGTGGAGCACTGAAGAACTGATGCCTTCGAACTGTGGTGCTGGAGAAGACTTCTGAGAGTCCCTTGGACTCCAAGGAGATCAAACCAGTCAATCTTACAGGAAATCAACCCTGAATATTTTTCAGAAGGACTGATACTGAAGCTGAAACTGCAGTATTTTGGGCATCTGATGCAAACAGATGATTCACTGGAAAAGGACCTGATGCTGGGAAAGATTAAGGGCAAGAGAAGAGGATGTCAGAGGATATGGATGACATCACGGATGCAATGGACATGAACTTGGGCAAACTCTGGACACGGTGAGGGACAGAGACCAGCAGCGCTGCCATCCACAGGGTTGCAAGAGTCGGACATGACTGAACGACTGAACAACAACGGTCCAGGGCACTAATTAGATAAAGGAAGCTGTTCATAAGCTGCTTGCTTGGGGCTGGGGAC
>SJYU01007237.1:22234-34705 GCA_006410795.1 Tragelaphus strepsiceros | reverse complement strand
GGAAGCGGGTGTTTGCGATGATGCCTTCCCCCTGCGGAGGCTACCGCAGGGCTCGTAGTCTGTGGGTCTTAATTGTTCAATTGTTTTCCTCCCTGTTATGATATTCTCCGTGCTTCCTAGGTTGGCACAGACTCTACAGGGTGAGTTTCCCGGTGTTTGGAAACTTTTCTTTTCCTTTCAAGGCTCCCTTCCCCGGACAGAGGTCCGCCCATCCCTCTTTGTCCCTCTCTGGCTTCTATATTCTTTCCTACCTCCTTTAGAGGGGAGTGAGTTGCTTTTCTCAGTGTCCGATGTTCTCTGCCGGCATTCTGAAGCTGTTTGAGGAATTTACTCAGCGTTTAAATGTCCCCTTGATGAATTTGTGGAGGAGAAAGTGTATTCCCCGTCCTAATCCTCCGCCATCTTAACCGGAACCCCTAAATTTATTTATTTTAATTAGAGGCTAATTACTTTACAATAGTATTGGTTTTGCGATACATTGACATGAATCTGCTGACACTTGGTTCACCTGAACTTAACTTTTCTCAAACCTTGAGCTAACCAATGTGTGTTTTTTCTTAATAGAAATATTTTTCTTAAGCTATCTTAATGAAGTATGTATTTACCCTAGACTCTGTCTTTCTTCATGTTGGTTCACCTGAGACTCAGAACTTGACAAATCAGGGTTTTACTCATGCAAATGTTCTCTTAAGCTATGTTAATGAGACTATGCCTTTGCTTGGAAACCTGCCTTTCTTCAGATTCATGTCAATCATTTAATGGCCCAGGACAACTCACCTTGTGCCAATGTCACCTCAAATGCATTTTGTGGGTGAGGGGCCTGGTGCCAGTCTGAATTTTGAGACATTTCCTTTCTCTAGTTAGCAGCCTGCTAGTAGCTATATAACATCTGGCTAAAGACTAGCAGGGGGTCACTCTTTCTGCCCCCTTCTAATGTCTATGTCAGAAGCTTTCTTTATCTCTTTTATACGTTAATAAAACTTTATTATACAAAAGCTCTGAGTGATCAAGCCTTGTCACTGGCTCCGGATTGAATTCCTTTCCTCTAGAGGCCAAGAATCCCAGCATCTTTCATGGCTCAGCAACACCCTATTGAACAACTATTGAAGTCAACAAGAGAGTCCAAAACACTCTCTTGGAAATAATCTCAAAAGTGACAGAGTGATCTCTGTGCATTTCCAAGGCAAATAATTCAACATCTCAGTAATACAAGTCTATGCCTTAGCCACTAGTGCCAAAGAAGCTGAAGTTGACCAGTTCTGTGAAGAACTACAGTATCTTTTAGAACAAACACCAACAAACAAACAAAAAAGATCATTTTATCATAGGACATAGGAATACAAAAGAAGGAAGTAAAGAGATACCTGAACTAACAGGCAAGTTTGGCCTTGTAGTATAAAATGAAGCAGGGAAAAGGCTAACAGAGTTCAAGAGAACACACTGGTCATAGCAAACACCCCCTTTCAACAACACAAAAGATGACCCCACACACAGACATAACCAATAGCCAATACTAAATTCAGATTAATCATACTCTTTACACTCGAAGATGAAGAAGGTCTATACAATCAGCAAAAACAAGACCTGGAGTTGACTATACCTCAGATCATGTGCTCCTTACTGCAAAATTCAGGCTTAAATTGAAGAAAATAGGGAAAACACTAGGCCACTCAGTATGATCTAAATCAAATCTCTTACAATTATACAGTGGAAGTGATGAAGAGATTCAAGGGATTAGATCTGATAGACATGATGCCTGAAAAGCTATGTACAGAGAGGCCTGTAACATTGTACAGGAAGCAGTTGTCAAAACTATCCCCCCCTTTCAAAACAAAAAGGAAATGGAAGAAGGCAAAGGGATTATCTGAGAAGGCCTTACAAATAGCTGAGAAAAAGAGAAGTGAAAGGCAAGAGGGAAAGGGAAGAAGTGAAGAAATGAAGTTGCTCAGTCGTGTCCAACTCTTTGTGACCCCATGGACTGTAGCTTACCAGGCTCCTCAGTCCATGGAATTTTCCAGGCAAGAGTATTGGAGTGGGTTCCCATTTCTTTCTCCAGGGGATCTTCCTGACCCAGAGATTGAACCTGGTCTCCCATATTGCAGGCAGATGCTTTACCATCTGAGCCACCAGGGAAGACTGATATATCCAACTAAATGCAGAATTCCAGAGAATAGCAAAGTGAGATAAGAAAGCCTTCTTAAGTGAAAAATGTCAAGAAATAGAAGAAAACAATAGAATGCAAAAGATATAGATTTCTTTCAGGAAAAATTAGAGATATCAAAGGAACATTTCATGCAAGGATAGGCATGATAAAGGACAGAAATGGTAAGGACCTAACAGAAAAAGAGGAGATTAAAAGAGATTTCACAAATACACAGAACTAAACTATTGGAAATCCTTGGACTGAAGGAGATCAAATCAGTCATTCCTAAAGGAAATCAACCCTGAATATTCATTGGAATGACTGGTGCTGAGCTCCAATGCTTTGGTCACCTGATACTAAGAGCCAACTATTTGGAAAAGACCCTGATGCTGGGAAAGATTGAAGGCAGGAGGGAAAAAGAGCAACAGAGGATGAAATGGTTTGATAGCATCATTGACTCAATGAACATAAATCTGAGCAAACTCCAGGAGACAGTGAAGGACCTGCTATCCTGGAGTGCTGCAGTCCTTAGGTAGCTTCTGGTAGCTTAAAGCCAAACGGCATACATTTGCATTTCTTGGTGACATTATACAAGCATCAACTGAACATTGTCTTCATCTTCAGATGGTTTCCTCTCAGTATACATGTTTCTTTGTCCTAATTTCCCCATTTTATGACAGTAGACATATTGGATTTAGGCCCACTTTTGTGAACTTATCCTAACTAATCACATCTTCATAAACCAAATTTAGAAATGTCACATTTTGAAGTATTGGTTTTGGAACTTCAACATATGTATTTTGAGTGATGGGTGCAAAATTCAAACCACAATACAATGATTGTCTACTAGTTGTAGCAAGTAGAGAAGGGAAAGGAAGCTGGAACGTGCAAAGGAATTATAAAATCATTGAGCTATGGATTTCCATTAGAATATGGAAATACATGAAAATGTATGCAATGAAAAGCATAAAGTCAAGTTACTAGTGACATTGCTCAGTTAGCTGAACTAACAATACAGCCAATATCATTTGCTATTATCTATTGTTCATTTGATATCCAATATCTTCTAAACTTACTTCTTACATTCATTACAAACTTTTGTTGTTCAGGTAAGAGGGTAAATTCAGTCCTCTTATTCTATTTTAACAAAAGAAACAATTCTTACTTTTAAAAATTCTTAAATACCTTTAAATTTTTTAGGAATTTGCAGTTTCAAAGTGCTCAGCCTCACTAATTACTAGAGAAATGCAAAGCAAACTACAATGAAGTATCATTCAACCCAGTCAGAATGGCTATACACACACACACACACACACACACACACACACACACACAAAGCATAAGTACTGAAGAGGGTATGGAGAAAATGGAATCTTCTTGCACTCTTGGTGGGAATGTAAATTGTTTTCTATGGAAAACAGTATGGCATTTCCTTAAAAAATTAAAAATAGATTTAACATGTGACCCATCAATCCCACTGCTGTACCCAGAGAAAACTGTATTTCAAAAAGACACATGTACCCCAATGTTCATTGCACTGCCATTACAATAGCCAAGGCATGGAAGCAACTTGAATGTCCATCAGTGGAGGAATGGATAAAAATCAATACAATATTGTAAAGTTAAATAAAATAAAAATAAAATTTAAAAAAAGGTGGCACATGGATACAATAGAACATTACTCAGTCATAAAAAAATGAAATTGTGTCATTACAAGAGACATAGGTAGACCTAGACCCTGTCATACAAAGTGAAGTAAGTGAAACAGAGAAAAAACATATTTCAACAATGGGTGGAATCTAGAAAAATTGTATAGACCCTATTTGAAAACGGAAATAGAGACACAGATGTAGAGAATAACCACGTGGACACAAAGGAGCGGGGGGTGGGCTGGGATGATTTGGGAGATTGGGATTCACTTATATACACTACTAACTGTGTATAATATGAGTCAGTTCAGTTCAGTTCTGTTACTCAGTTATGTCGGACTCTTTGCAATCCAATGGACTGCAGCAGTAATGCAGAAGAAGCTGAAGTTGAATGGTTCTATGAAGATCTACAAGACCTTCTAGAACTAATACCCAAAAAAGATGTCCTTTTCATTATAGGGGACTTGAATGCAAAAGTAGAAAGTCAAGAGATACCTGGAGTAACAGGCAAATTTGACCTTGGGATACAGAATGAAGCAAGGCAAAGGCTAATAGAGTTTTGCCAAGACAAAGCACTGGTCATAGCAAACATCAACAGAACAAGAGAAGACTCTACACATGAACATCACCGGATGGTCAATACCAAAATCAGATTGATGATATTTTTTGCAACCAAAGATAGAGAAGCTTTATACAGTCAGCAAAAACAAGACCAGGAGCTGACTGTGGCTCAGATCATGAACTCCTTAGTGCCAAATTCAGACTTAAATTGAAGAAAGTAGGGAAAACCACTAGACCATTCAGGTATGACCTAAATCAAATCCCTTATGATTATACAGTGAAAGTGAGAAATAGACTCAAGGGATTAGATCTGATAGACAGGGTGCCTGAAGAACTATGGACTGATGTTTATGAGATTGTAAAGGAGGCAGGGATCAAGACCATCTGCAAGAAAAAGAAATGCAAAAAAGAAAAATGGCTGTCTGAGCAGCCCTCGCAAATTGCTGTGTAAAGAAGAGAAGTGAAAAGCAAAGGAGAAAAGGGGAGATATATCCATTTGAATGCAGACTTCCAAAGAATAGCAAGGAGAGATAAGAAAGCCTTCCTCAGTGATCAGTGCAAAGAAATAGAGGAAAGAATAGAATGGGAAAGACTAGAGATTTCCTCAAGAAAGTTAGAGATACCAAGGGAACAGTTTATGCAAAGATGGGCTCAATAAAGGACAGAAATAGTATGGGCCCAACAGAAGTAGAAGATATTAAGAAGAGGTGGCAAGGATACACAGAAGAACTGTACAAAAAAAATCTTCATGCCCCAGACAATAATGATGGTGTGATCACTCATCTAGAACCAGACATTCTGGAATGTGAAATCGAGTGGGCCTTAGAAAATATCACTATGAACAAATATAGTGGAGGTGATGGAATTCCAGTTGAGCTATTTCAAATCCTAAAAGATGATGCTGTGAAAGTGCTGCACTCAATATGCCAGCAAATTTGGAAAACTCAGCAGAGGTCACAGGACTGGGAAAGGTCAGTTTTCATTCCAGTCCCTAAGAAAGGCAATGCCAAAGAATGCTCAAACTATCACACAATTGCACTCATCTCAAATACTAGCAGGCTAATACTCAAAATTTTCCAAGCCAGGCTTCAACAGTATGTGAACCACGAATTTCCAGATGTTCAAGCTGGATTTAGAAAAGGCAGAGGAACCAGAGATCAAATTGCCAGCATCCATTGGATCATTGAAAAATCAGGATAGTTCCAGAAAAACATGTTTCTTCTTTATTGAGTATGCCAAAGCCTTTGACTGTGTGAATCACAATAAACTGTGAATAATTCTTAAACAGCTGAGAATACCGGACCACTTGACCTGTCTCCTAGAAATCTGTATGTGTGTCAGTAAACAATTTAACTGGACACGGAACAACAGACTGGCTACAAATCAGAAGAAGAATACAAGGCTGTGTATTGTCACCCTGCTTATTTAAGTTATATGCAGAGTACATCATGAGAAACGCTGGGCTGTATGAAGTACAAGCTGGAGTTAAGATGGTGGGAGAAATATCTGTTACCTCAGATATGCAGATGACACCAACTTTATGGCAGAAAGTGAATAAGCCACAAAGAGATTCATGATGAAAGTGAAGGAGGAGAGTGAAAAAGTTGACTTAACACTCAAAATTCAGAAAACTAAGATCATAGCATCTGGTCCCATCACTTCATGGCAAAAAGATGGGGAAACAGTGGAAACCATGACAGGTTTTATTTTGGGGGGCTCTAAAATCACTGCAGATGGTGACTGCAGCCATGAAATTAAAAGACGGTTACTCCTTGGAAGAAAAGTTATGACCAACCTAGACAGCATATTAAAAAGCAGAGACTTTACTTTGCCAACAAAGGTCTGTGTAGTCAAAACTATGGTTTTTCCAATAGTCATGTATGGATGTGAGAGTTGGAGTATAAAGGAAGGTGAGTACAGAAGAATTGATGCTTTTGAACTGTGGTGTTGGAGAAGACTCTTCAGAGTCCCTTGGAGTACAAGGAGATCCAACCAGTCCATTCTAAAGGAGATCAGTCCTGGGTATTCATTGGAGGGGCTGATGTTGAAGCTGAAACGCCAATACTTTGGCCACCTGATGCAGAGAGCTGATTGATTTGAAAAGACCCTGAGCTGGGAAAGATTGAAGACAGGAGGAGAAGGGGATGAGATAGGATGAGATGGTTGAATGGCATCATCGACTCAATGGACATGCGTTTGAGTAAACTCTGGGAGTTGGTGATGGATAGGAAGGCCTTGTGGGTTGCAGGCCACGGGGTTGCAAAGAGTCAGACATGACTGAGTGACTGAATTGACTGACTGACTGACTAATCATGGTGTATGAGCTTTATATTGTGTTGCTGAATTCTGTTTGCAAAAATTTTGTTGAGCATTTTTGCGTATAAGTTCATAAGTGATATTGGTCTGTAGTTTTATTTTTTTGTGCTATGTTTCTCTGATTTTGGTATCAGGGTGATGGAGGCCACGTAGAATGAGTTTGGAAGTGTTCCTTCCTCTGCAATTTTTTGAAAGAGTTTTAGAAGGATAGGCATTGCTATGGTATGATATGCTAAGTTGCTTCAGTCATGTCTGACTCTTTGCGACCCCATAGATGGCAGCCCGCCAGGCTCCGCCATCTCTGGGATTCTCCAGGCAAGAATACTGGAGTGGGTTGCCATTTCCTTCTCCAATGAATGAAAGAGAAAAGTGAAAGTGAAGTCGCTCAGTCGTGTCTGACTCTTAGCGACCTCATTCATGGACTGCAGCCTACCAGGCTCTTCTGTCCATGGATTTTCCAGTATTCCAAGAATACTGGAGTGGAGTGCCATTGCTTTCTCTGAGAATAGGCATTAGATCTTCTCAAAATGTTTGATAGAATACTCCTGTGAAGCCATCTGGTCCTCGGCTTTTGTTTTTTGGAAGATTTTTTTTTTTTTTTTTTAAATCACAGCTCCAGTTTCAATGCTTGTAATTGGGTTGTTAATAATTTCTGTTTCTTCCTTCTTTAGTTTTGGAAGATTGAACATTTCTAAAAATCTGTCAATTTCTTTCAGGTTATCTATTTTATTGCCATATAGTTTTTCATAATAGTCTCTTATAATCCTTTATATTTCTGCATTGTCTTTTTTAACCTCTCCTTTTTAATTTCTAATTTTGTTGATTTGATTCTTCTTTCTTTTTTCTTGATAAATCTGGCTTAAAGTTTGTCAGTTTTGCTTATTTTCTCAAATAACCAATTTTTCATTGTATTAATCTTTACTATTGTCTCTTTCATTTATTTTCATATCCACTCAGATCTTTATGATTTCTTTCCTTCTACTTTTGTTTTTTGTTCTTTATCCAGCTGTTTTAGGTATGAAGTTAGGTTGTCTTTTCAATGTTTTTCTGAGGTAGGTTTACATTGCTATAAACTTTCTTCTTAGGACTGCTTTTGCTGCAGTCCATAGGTTTTGAGTTGTCTTGTTTTCATTGTCGTTTGTTTCTAGAAATATTTTCATTTCTATTTTGATTTCTTCAGTAACCTTTTGGTTATTTAGAAACGTGTTGTTTAATCTCCATTTGCTTCCATTTCTTATATATTTTTTTCTTTTAATTGATATCTAGTTTCATAGCATTGTGGTCAGAGAATTTGATACAATTTGATACAATTTCAATTTTCTTAAATTTACTGAGGTTTGATTTGTGACCCAAGATGTAATCTATCCTAGAGAATGTTCCATGTACACTTGAGAAGGTGTATTCTTATGCATTTGGATGGAATGTCCTGTTGATATCATTGAGATCCATCTCATGTAATGCATCATTTAGGACTTGTGCTTCTTTATTATTTTTATGTTTTGATGATCTGTTCATTGGTGTGATTGGGGTGTTTGTTAAAATCTCCTACTATTATTGTGTTATTGTCAATTTCTCATTTTACATCCGTTAATGTTTGTCTTTTGATTGAGGTGCTCCTGTGTTGGGTGCATCAGATCAGTGCATAGATATTTACAATTGTTATTTCATCCTCTTAGATTGAATCCTTGATCATTATGTACTGTCCTTCCTTATCTCTTGCAATATTCTTTAAGTTCTACTTTGTCTGATATGAGGATTGCTCATTTGCTATTGGACTTCCCTAGTAGTTCAGAGGTTAAAGCGTCTGCCTGCAATGCGGGAGACCTGGGTTAGATCCCTGGGTTGGGAAGATCCCTTGGAGAAGGAAATGGCAACCCACTCCAGTATTTTTGCCTAGAGAATCCCATGGACAGACGAGCCTGGTGGGCTACAGTCAATGGGATTGCCAAGAGTCGGACACGACTGAGCGACTTCACTTTCTTTCTTTCACTTTGTCTGATATGAGGATTGCTACTCCAGCTTTATTTTTTTTTGCTTACAATTTGCATGGAATATATTTTTCCATCTTCTCACTTTCAGTCTATATGTGTCTTTAATTCTGAAGTGGATTTCTTGTAGGCAGTGTATATATGGGTCTTGTTTTTGTATCCATTCAACCAGTTTGCCTCTCTTGATTGGAGCATTTAATCCATTTACATTTAAAGTAATCATTGATATATATGTTCCTATTTCCATTTTATTGATTTTGGGGGGTTGATTTTGTAGATCTTTTTCCTTCTTTTGTATTTCTTGACTATATAAGTCCCTTTAACAGTTGTCATAAAGCTGGTTTGGTGGTACTGATTTCTCTTAACTTTTGCTTGTCTGAAAAGCTTTTTATTTCTCCATCAATTTTGAATGAGATCCTTGTTGAGTACAGTAATCGTAGTTATAGATTTTTCCCTTCAGTACTTTCAATATATCCTGTCATTTCCTTTTGGCCTGCAGAATTTCTGCTGAAAGATCAGATATTAACAATATGTGTCTTCCCTTTATGTTACTTGTTGCTTTTCCCTTGCTGCTTTTAATATTCTTACTTTGTGTTTAGTTTTTGTTAGTGTGATTAGTAAGAGAAGGCAATGGCAACCCACTCCAGTACTCTTTCCTGGAAAATCCCATGGAAAAAGGAGCCTGGTAGGCTGCAGTCTATGGGATCATGAAGAGTTGGACACGACTGAAGTGACTTAGTAGTAGTAGTAGTAGTAGTGTGATTAGAATGTGTATTGGCATGTTTCTCCTTGGATTTGTCCTGTGTGGGACTCTTAGTGCCTCTTGGACTTGATTGACTATTTCCTTTTCCATGCTGGGTAAATTTTTAATTATAATCTCTTCAAAAATTTTCTCATACTCTTTCTTTTACTCTTCTTATTCTGGCCTGTATAATTCTAATGTTGGCTCATTTGATATTGTCCCAGAAGTCTCTCAGATTGTCCTCAGTTCTTTTCATTCTTTTTACTTTATTCTGCTCTTCAGAAGTTATTTCCACCATTTTATCTTCCAAGTCACTGATTTGTTATTCTGCTTCAGATATTCTGGTATTGATTTCCTCTAGATTATTTTAAATTTCAGTAATTGTGGTGTTTGTCTCTGTAAGCTTATTCTTTAGTTCTTTTAGGCCTTGGTTACTTGATTCTTGTATTTTCTCCATTTGGTTTTCAAGGTTTCTGATCATTTTTACTCTCATTATTCTGAATTATTTTTCAGATAGTTTGCCTATTTCCTCTTCATTTATTTGGACTTCTGTGTTTCTAATTTTTTCCTTCATTTGTGTAGTATTTCTCTGCCTGTTCATTATTTTTCTTTTTTAACTTATTGTGTTTGAGGTCTCCTTTTCCCAAACTTCAAGGAAAGTTGAATTATTTCCTTGAAGAAGGTTGAATTCTTTCTTCCTTTTGGTTCCTGCCCTCCTAAGCTTGGTCCAGTGGTTTGTGTAAGCTTTTATTTTTTAAATTATTTTATTTATTTTAATTGGAGACTAATTACTTTACCATATTGTGGTGGTTTTGCCATACATTGACATGAATCAGCCACAAGTGTACATGTGTCCCCCATCCTGCAAATCATTCTCACCTCCCTCCCCATTCCACTCCTCTGGGTTGTCCCAGTGCACCGGCTTTGAGTACTCCATTTCATACATTGAACTTGGACCAATCATCTATTTTACATATGGTATTATACACGGTCCAATGCTATGCTCTGAAATCATCCCACCCTCACCTTCTCCCACTGAGTCCAAAAGTCTGTTCATTATATCTGTGTCTCTTTTGCCATCTCACATATTGGGTCGTCATTATCATCTTCCTAAATTCCACATATATGCATTAATATACTGTATTGGTGTTTTTCTTTCTGACTTACCTCACTGTATGTAATAGGCACCCGTTTCATCCACCTCATTAGAACTGATTCAAATGTGTTCTTTTTAATAATTGAGGATTATTCCATTGTGTATATGTACTACACCTTTCTTATCCTTTCATCTGCCAGTGGGCATCTATGTTGCTTCCATGTCCTATCTATTGTAAACAGTGCTGTGATGAACATTGGGGTGCATGTGTCTCTTTCAATTCTGGTTTCCTCAGTGTGTATGCCCAGCAGTGGGATGGCTGGGTCGTATGGCAGTTCTAGTTCCAGTTTTTAAGGAATCTCCA
Source organism: Tragelaphus strepsiceros (assembly GCA_006410795.1). NCBI lineage: Eukaryota > Metazoa > Chordata > Mammalia > Artiodactyla > Bovidae > Tragelaphus > Tragelaphus strepsiceros. The sequence continues at coordinate 23,846 of SJYU01007237.1, read as the reverse complement.
CACTGTTCTCCATAATGGCTGTACTAGTTTGCACTCCCACCAACAGTATAAGAAAGTTCCCTTTTCTCCACAACCTCTTTAGCATTTATTGTTTGTAGACTTTTTGATAGCAGCCATTTTGACTGGCATGAAATAGTACCTCATTGTGGTTTTGATTTGCATTTCTCTGATGATGAGTGATGTTGAGCATCTTTTTATGTATTTGTTAGCTATCTGTATGTCTTCTTTAGAGAAATGTCTGTTTGGTTCTTTGGTCCATTTATTGATTGGGTTGTTTATTTTTCTGGTATTGAGCTTGTTTGTACAGATTGAGATTTGTGCTGAGTTTTTCTTTTGTTGTTGCTGTTGTTTGTTTGCTTTTTCTCTAATGGACATGGGTTTGGACAAGGGTTTTACCTTTTCCATGTTGGGGAAATTTTCAACTATAATCTCTTCAAAATTTTTCTCATACTGTTTCTTTTTCTCTTCTTCTTCTGGGACCTCTATAATTTAAATGTTGGCATGTTTGATATTGTCCCAGAGGTCTCTGAGACTATCCTCAGTTCTTTTCATTCTTTTTACTTTATTGTGCTATTCAGAAGTTATTTCCACCATTTTTTCTCCCAGCTCACAACTGATTCGTTCTGCTCCTTCATATATTCTGCTATTGATTCCTTCTAGAGTATTTTTAATTTCCAAAAATTGTGTTGTTTGTTTTTGTATGTTTATTCTTTAATTCTACTAGGTCTTTTATATTGATTCGTGCACTTTCTTCATTTTGCCTTCAAGGTTTTTGATCATATTTACTATCATTATTTTGAATTCTTTTTCATGTAGGTTGCCTATTTCCTCTTCATTTTTTTTGGACTTTTGTGTTTCTAGTTTGTTCCTTCATTTGTGTAGCATTTCTTTTCCTTTCCGTTTCATTATTATTATTTTTTAGCTTATTGTGTTTGAGGTCTCCTTTTTCTAGGCTTCAAAGTTAAATTCTTTCTTCCTTTTGGTTTCTACCCTCCTAAGGTTGGTCCAGTGCTTTGTGTAAGATTTGTATAGGGTGAGATTTGTGCAGAGTTTTTGTTTTTTTTTGTTTGTTTTTCCTCTGTTGATCAAGGCTGAGTGAGATGGTAATTCTGTCAGTTGATGATTGGGTTTCTATTTTTGCTTTGTTTATTGTTTAGATGTGGCATCCTGCACAGGATGCTACTGCTCGTTGGGTGATGCGGGGTCTTGTATTCAAGTGGTTTCCTTTGTGTGAGTTCTCACTATTTGATACTCCCTATGGTTAGTTTCAGGATTTGGAAATCCAAATCCAAATCCAAATCCTGAAAGATGATGCTGTGAAAGTGCTTCACTCAATATGCCAGCAAATTTGGAAAACTCAGCAGTGGCCACAAGATTGGAAAAGGTCAGTTTTCATCCCAATCCCAAAGAAAGGCAATGCCAAAGAGTGCTCAAACTATCGCACAAGTGCACTCATCTCACACGCTAGTAAAGTAATGCTCAAAATTCTCCAAGCCAGGCTTCAGCAATATGTGAACTGTGAATTTCCTGATGTTCAAGCTGGTTTTAGAAAAGGCAGAGGAACCAGAGATCAAATTGCCAACATCCGCTGGATCATGGAAAAAGCAAGAGA
>SJYU01007237.1:0-18806 GCA_006410795.1 Tragelaphus strepsiceros | reverse complement strand
GCCCTCAATCCCTCCCAGCATCAGAGTCTTCTCCAATGAGTCAACTCTTCGCATGAGGTGGCCAAAATACTGGAGTTTCAGCTTTAGCATCATTCCTTCCAAAGAAATTCCAGGATTGATCTCCTTCAGAATGGACTGGTTGGATCTTCTTGCAGTCCAAGGGACTCTCAAGAGTCTTCTCCAACACCACAGTTCAAAAGCATCAATTCTTCGGTAAGGATAGACACATGCTACTCAGAGCGCCACCAATGTCCACGATGCTCACAACCACGTGATGTCAGCGACTCAGTCATCACTGCTAATGCTTTTTTCCAACATTGCCCATATGTTTAATTCCTGCTTCATAATGCGCCTTCCTATAATGTTTTTAAGGAGTTTGCTGCTGCTGCTGCTAAGTCGCTTCAGTAGTGTCCGACTCTGTATGATCCCATAGACAGCATCCCACCAGGCTCCTCTGTCCCTGGGATTCTCCTGGCAAGAATACTGGAGTGGTTCGCCATTTCCTTCTCCAATGCATGCATGCATGCTAAGTCACTTCAGTCGTGTCCAACTCTGTGCAACCCCATGGACAGCAGCCCACAAGGCTCCTCTGTCCACGAGATTCTCTACGCAAGAATACTGGAGTGTGTTGCCATGTCCTTCTCCTTTAAAGAGCCTACCTAGTTAGGCGGCAAGGGCTATAAGCGGCAGGGCGCCCACTCTCGAAGCAGGAGTACGAGCGAGGAGACGGCGCTGGAACCCATGGACACGTTGTACCCCCGCGAGGACCCCCAGCCCCGACGCCCCGCAAGGCCGACGGCAACGCCCACACGGCCCTGACGCTGGGGGCGCCGCGACCCCCACCTCGAGACCACTTGATCTGGTCGGTGTTCAGCACCCTCTACCTGAACCTGTGCTGTCTCGGCTTCCTAGCACTGGCCTACTCCATCAAGGCCCGAGACCAGAAGATGGCTGGAGATCTGGAGGCAGCCCGGCGTCTCGGCTCCAAAGCCAAGTGCTACAACCTCCTGGCCACAATGTGGGCGCTGGTGCCACCGCTCCTGCTCCTGGTGCTGGTGGTGACCGGCGCCCTGCACCTGTCTTGGCTGGCCAAGGGCTCCGCCGCCTTCTTCAGCACCAAGTTCGATGACGCCGACTGTGACTGACAGGCCGGGGCCTGTCCCTGTCCTGACCAGGGACCCCAATCCCGGGTCTCTACCCCAGCCCCCTTGAGCCCTGACCATCTACAGGGCTGAGGCCCACCCCCGCCCTAACCCGGGCACCTAACACTGACTCTGACGGTCTTTCACTCGGGCCTCAGGGACTTCCCTCAGCTCCATGCACCCAGTTCCCTATCCCCTGACCCTCAGGCCAGCTCCTTCCTCCCCACTCACCAGGCTCAGCTGTTCAATTAAAAAGACCTGGTTCCAAAAAGTAAATAAATAAATAAAGAGCCTAGTCATACTTTATGGATTGCCAAAGAGCCGTTAGTATTACAAAACTTTTATTTGACAAAATCTTTTCCATTTAATTCTATTGCAGAAGGGTGACAGAGTTGGTCAGAAAAACAAGTGAATGATTGCATAACAATCTTTTCTGGAAAGAAAAAAATCTCCATTGGCTTAAAGTCATTGTCCCCAAATTCAGGGTGAGTTCCATTCCAACTGGTATGCCCAGGAAATTAAGGGATAAATCCTATTTCTATGATTTTCTATACAGCCAAGTCTTTGAGGTTATCTTTCAGCAGTTGTTTTTTTTTTAATTAATTTATTTATTTAAATTGGAGGGAGGCTAATTACTTTACAGTATTGTAGTGGTTTTTGCCATACATTGATAGGAATCAGCCATGGGTGTACATGTGTCCCCCATCCTGAACCCCCCTCCCACCTCCCTCCCCATCCCATCTCTCAGGGTCATCCCAGTGCACTGGCCCTGAGTGCCCTGTCCCATGCATCAAACCTGGACTTGTGATCTATTTCACATATGGTAATATACATGTTTCAGTGCTATTCTCTCAAATCATCCCACCCTCACCTTTTCACCACAGAGTCCAAAAGTCTGTTCTTTATCTCTGTGTCTCTTTTGCTGTCTCTCATATAGGGTCATCATTACCATCTTTCTAAATTCCATATATATGTGTTAATATACTGCATTGGTGTTTTCTTTCTAACTTACTTCACTCTGTATAATAGGCTCCAGTTTCATCTGCCTCATTAGAACTGATTCAAATGCGTTGTTTTTAGTAGCTGAGTAATATTCCATTGTGTATATGTACAACAGCTTTCTTATCCATTCGTCTGCCAATGGACATCTAGGTTGCTTCCATGTCCTAGCTATTGTAAACCGTGCTGTGATGAACACTGGGGTACACGTGTCTCTTTCAATTCTGGTTTCCTCGGTGTGTATGCCCAGCAGTGGGATTGCTGGGTCGTATGGCAGTTCTATTTCCAGTTTTGTAAGGAATCTCCACACTCTTCTCCATAGTGGCTGTACTAGTTTGCATTCCCATCAACAGTGTAAGAGGGTTCTGTTTTCTCCACACCCTCTCCAGCATTTATTGTTTGTAGACTTTTTGATAGCAGCCATTCTGATCGGCATGAGATGGTACCTTACTGTGGTTTTGATAGCATGTCTCTGATAATGAGTGATGTTGAGCATCTTTTCATGCATTTGTTAGCCATCTGTAAGTCTTCTTTGGAGAAATGTCTGTTTAGTTCTTTGGCCCATTTTTTGATTGGGTCATTTATTTGTCTGGTATTGAGCTCATGGCTGCTTATATATTTTTGAGATTAATTCTTTGTCAGTTGCATTTTTGCTATTATTTTCTCCCATTCTGAAGGCTGTCTTTTCACCTTCAACACCTGGTTTTGTAGTGTAATTTCTTCAAAAAAATTTTACACTCATATAATCTCTATGTCTTGCTCTGGCATGAGCCAAAACGCCCAAATTACACACACTAAGCACAAGAATAGGCTCTATCCTGGGACTATTTAAACATATATGTATATTGGATCTCTCCAATTAAAATATAAGATCTTTAAACACAAAGACTGTCTAATAATATTTATCCCCTTTCAGGTCATTTTATTCTTGTGAAGTATTTGTTTCCTAAGTAGCAGCAGCAAAGTACCCTTACCAAATCCCAGACTAATATTTCTACCACTTACCGAACAACTCCAGTTGGATGGATTCTGAGACTTTGAAATCCAATAGCCAACACCAAACAGGGCTTTCACAACACCCTCGTGCCTTGTACCCTCAATCAATTTTTCTTCCCACAAATAAAACTGTCCAATTTTATATCAATGACTTCAGCATTTATATATTGCTTATGCCAGAGATGTGAACTTCATCCTGATTTTTCCTACTCATTCATCTTTCAGATCCAATATATTATCAAGACACATTTGTGTATAAATGCATCTCAATCTCACTGATTTCTCTCCATCTCCATTTCCTCCTCTAAGTTCAAACCATCTTTTCTTCCCTTCAGTTCAGATCAGTTCAGTTGCTCAGTCATGTCGGACTCTTTGCAACCCCATGAATCGCAGCACGCCAGGCCTCCCTGTCCATCACCATCTCCAAGAGTTCACTCAAACTCACGTCCATTGAGTCGGTGATGCCATCCAGCCATCTCATCCTCTGTTGCCCCCTTTTCCTCCTGCCCCCAATCCCTCCCAGCATCAGAGTCTTTTCCAATGAGTCAACTCTTTGGATTACTGTAATGTTCTAGTTATTGGTCCTCATGTTTCTACTCTTGCTTCCCACTGTGAGTGTGTGCTCAGTTGTTCAGACATATCTGACTCTGTTACCCTTTGCACTGTAGCCCTCCAGGTTCCTCTATCCATGGAATTCTCCAGGCCAGAATACTGGAGTGGGTAGCCTTTCCCTTCTCCAGGGGATATTCCCAACCTAGGAATTGAACCAGGGTCTCCTGCATTGCAGGCAGATTCTTTACCAACTGAGCCACCAGGGAAGCCCTGTAATGATATATAACTTTTACTATTTAAATTATGTAAATTCCAACTTTTAATATCCATGAGTTGTATCAGTCTTTTTTTAAACCAAATGGTGTTTTTACCGTCTTCTGTTTGTTTTTTTTTTTCTTTAATCAGTTTACTGACATATACTTTATAAACAAGTATATACATCAGTTTTAAGGGTGCACCATGGTGAGTTTCAAGCAGCATATACAGTTATACAGAATATTGGAATGGGTTGCCATTCCCTTCTCCAGGGGATCTTCCCAACCCAGGTATCTAATCCACGTCTCCCAGATTGCAGGTAGATTATTTACCATCTGGGCCACCAGGGAAGCCCAATCCTTGCATTTATATGGTTGATGTTTGTTATATGATCAAATGTATTATTGTAATCTGCTACTGCTAAGTCACATCAGTCATGTTCTACTCTGTGTGACCCCATAGATGGCAGCCCACCAGGCTCCTCCTTCCCTGGGATTCTCCAGGCAAGAATACTGGAGGGGGTTGCCATTTCCTTCTCCAATGCATGAAAGTGGAAAGTGAAAGGGAAGTCGCTCAGTTGTGTCCGATTCCTAGTGACCCCATGGACTGCAGCCTACCAGGCTCCTCCATCTGTGGGATTTTCCAGGCAAGAGTACTGGAGTGGGGTGTCATTGCATTCTCCTATTATTGTAATCTAGTACTTATTAATTATCACTAATTAAAACTGGCCACCTGATGTGAAGAACCAACTTATTGGAAAAGACCCTGATGTTGGGAAAGACTGAGGCAAAAGGAGAAGGGATCAGTAGAGGTTAAGATGACTAGACAGCATTACTGACTCAATGGATATGAATTTGAGCAAACTCCACGAGACAGTGAAGGAGAGGGAAAGCTGGTATGCTACAGTCCATGGGGTCACAAAAAGTTGGAAACTAGTAAGTGACTGAACACAATTAAAGCTGAAATATCCAATTTGGAACAGTAACAATATTCTTTTGTTTTAATATGATATATACATATCTTATTAAATATGTATAAAAAATAGAGAAAATTAGACAGTTTATAGATAAAATAGATCTATATCTGCTTAAACATAAAATTGCTTTTTATATTTCTGAAAAATTAACTCTAGAAAATGTATTTTATTTTTTACCTAATTATTTCCAAATAGAAATAGATCTCCTGTCAATAAATTAAGTAAATTTAGTTTTTCCTCTGATTTAAAAGCTGAAAGTCAAAAAGAATCTCTAAGTGACACTCTTCCAGAATAAACCACCTTCCATACCAATGCTTGTGGCATTTGATATTTGGAAGCCAACTATTTACTATAAAAAGCAAATGTAAGTTAATGATTTGGAAAAGAGGCAAAGTCACAGATACTTTGTTGTTTTTTTCATTGCCAGAATCAAAGAGTAGGAGAAAGCTAGCTCCCAGGGGCACCTGCTCAGTGTATCAATATATCATCATTGGAAATGCTATCCAGCAACGTCATATTACTTGCAGTGGTGCTGGAGAAGACTCTTGAGAGTCCCTTGGACTGCAAGGAGATCCAACCAGTCCATTCTGAAGGAGATCAGCCCTGGGATTTCTTTGGAAGGAATGAAGCTAAAGCTGAAACTCCAATACTTTGGCCACCTTATGTGAAGAGTTGACTCATTGGAGAAGACTCTGATACTGGGAGGGATTGGGGACAGGAGGAAAAGGGGATGACAGAGGATGAGATGGCTGGATGGCATCACTGACTCGATGGACGTGAGTCTGAGTGACCTCCGGGAGTTGGTGATGGACAGGGAGGCCTGGCGTGCTGCGATTCATGGGGTCACGAAGAGTCGGACGCGACTAAGCGACTGATCTGATCTGATCTGAAGGTCAAACATCAGAGATAGCATTTGATGCCACATAGTCCTTTGAAATGGCAACCCACTCCAGTGTTCATGCCTGGAGAATCCCAGGGACAGGGGAGCCTGGTGGGCTCCTGTCTATGGGGTCACACAGAGTTGGACACGACTGAAGTGACGTAGCATAGCATAGCATAGTCCTTTGAAAAAAATATGCATATTTTATTCCTGAAGTCCTTATTGAGTTGGAAAATACAATAATAGAAATAATAAACTGGGTAGAATCAAGAAGAGTTTCAATATTACAGAAGAAAACAGTGAAACTGATAGTGATTAAAATTGTACAAAATGAAACAAAGAGAGAAAAAGAAAACACCTTAAGAAGAAAACAGAAGCAGTAGTGATATGTTAGACAATAAACTGTAGTTACCAAAACCAGGTCAGTGATGTCCAGGGGGCAGGGTGAGGGAAAAGACAGTGTTGGTAACTGCTGCTGCTGCCAAGTCGCTTCAGTCGTGTCCGACTCTGTGCGACCCCATAGATGGCAGCCCACCAGGCTCCCCCATCCCTGGGATTCTCCAGGTAAGAACACTGGAATGGGTTGCCATTTCCTTCTTCAATGCATGAAAGTGAAAAGTGAAAGTGAAGTCGCTCAGTTGTGTCTGACTTTTAGCGACCCTGTGGACTGCAACCTACCACTCTTCCATACATGGGATTTTCCAGGCAAGAGTACTGGAGTGGGGTGCCATTGCCTTCTCCAGTATTGGTGACTACACAACTGTATATGTTGGTCGAAACTCACCGTGGTGCACCCTTAAAGCTGATATATCTGTTTATAAAGAATACTTTAGTAAGCTGATTAAAGAAAAAAAAACAACAGAAGAAAGTAATTCACCATTTGACTTAAAAAGGAATGATACAACTCATGGAAATTAAAAATTGAAATTTATGTAATTTACATAATGAATTATATATTATTAAAGGTGGGCTTCCTGGTGGCTCAGACAGTAAAGAATCCACCTGCAATGCAGCAGACCTGAGTTCGATACCTCGGTTGGGAAGATCCCCTGGAGAAGGTAACGGTTACCCATACCAGTACTCTGGCCTGGAGAATTCCATGGACAGAGGAGCCTGGCAGGCTATAGTCCATGAGATCGCAAAGAGTTGGATATGAATGACTGACTTTCACTACACTTCACTTCATTATTAAAGTTAATAGTAATATTAACTAATAGTATTACAACATGACTGCTGCTGCTGCTGTTGCTAAGTCGGGTCAGCCATGTCCAACTCTGTGCGACCCCAGAGACGGCAGCCTACCAGGCTCCCCCATCCCTGGGATTCTCCAGGCAAGAACACTGGAGTGGGCTGCCATTTCCTTCTCCAATGCATGAAAGTGAAAAGTGAAAGTGAAGTCGCTCAAGTTGTGAGTGACTTCACAACATGACTAGTATTAATATTTATAATATTACTAGCAATATTTAGGTCCTATTAAAGGTAATTGTTGCTTAAATTTCTCTTTAAATATATATCTAAGTGAATATAACCTTCTCTAGGTGCATTCAGTATATCAAAGGCTTCTGGAACTAGTATATTACCTTTTATTATACAAGCTTCCAAATACACATTCAAGTGTCTGGGATGAAACACACTGATTGTGTTCTATATCAGAACGGTGTGAGTCTGGGTGACCTCCGGGAGCTGTTGATGGACAGGGAGGCCTGGCGTGCTGCGGTTCATGGGGTCACAAAGAGTCGGACACGACTGAGTGACTGATCTGATCTGATCTGATCAGAACTATTGCTGGTGATCTAAGTATTCAATTACAAAAATAATTTAAGGTTTCCATAAATCTGGCCTTGATTTTTTTAAATTTCAAATTCCACAAAAATCCTAAGGCATAAGAACACAAATAAAGAAGTATATTATTAGAAATCACCTCTGACCACATTACAGTTTACAATTTAGGTATATCATTAAACTTTTAAAATGTAGTTCCTATAAACAAAAAATTAGCATTCAATAGATTTCCTTTAAGAAGCATTTTACTATAAAAAATAAAACTAAATTTAAGATTACAAATATAATCAAATATGATAGAGCTTTTCTTAAGCTAAACTGCAAAATTTATTGCAATTCTGTGACATGATTAGATTAAAGATTTACCTATTTCTCAGTTCAGTTCAGTCTCTCAATCATGTCTCTTTGCGACTCTTTGCGACCCTTTGCAACCCCATGAACTGCAGCACAACAGGCCTCCCTGTCCATCACCAACTCCCGGAGTTCACTCAAAATAATGTCCATCAAGTACCTATTTCTAGTCTCATGTTATCTTTCCTTTCCTTTCAGCTCAGTTCAGTTCAGTTCAGCAGCTCAGTAGTGTCTGACTCTTTGGTACACCATGTACTGCAGAACACCAGGCCTCCCTGTCCATCACCAACTCCCGAAGTTTGCTCAAACTGGTGTCCATTTAGTTGGTGATGCCATCCAACCATCTCATCCTCTGTTGTCCCATTCTCCTCCCTCGTTCAATCTTCGCCAGAATCATCATCTTTACAAATGAGTCAGTTACTCTCATCAGATGGCTAAAGTACTGGTGTTTAAGCCTCAGCATCAGTCCTTCCAATGAATATTCAGGACTGATTTCCTTCAGGATGGACTGGTTGGATCTCCTTGCAGTCCAAAGCACTCTCAATAGTCTTCTCCAACATCACACTTCAAAAGCATCAATTCTTTGGCACTCAGCTTTCTTTATAGTCCAACTCTCACATCCATACATGACTACTGGAAAAACCATAGCTTTGACTAGATGGACCTTTATTAGCAAAGTGATGTCTCTACTTTTTAATATGCTGTCTAGGTTGGTCATAACTTTCCTTCCAAGGAGTATGCATTTTTTATATTCATGGCAACAGTCACCATCTGCAGTGATTTTGGAGACCCAAAAATTAGTCACTCACTGTGTCCACTGTTTCCCCATCTATTTGCCATAAAGTAATGGGACCAGATGTCATGATGTTAGTTTTCTGAATGTTGAGCTTTAAGCCAAATTTTTCACTCTCCTCTTTCACTTTCATCAAGAGACTCTTTAGTTCTTCGCTTTCTGCCATAAGTGTGGTGTCATCTGCATATCTGAGGTTATTGATATTTCTCCCAGCAATCTTGATTCCAACTTGTGCTTCATCCAGCCCAGAATTTCTCATGATGTACTCTGTGTATAAGTTAAATAAGCAGGGTGACAATATACAGCCTTTACGTACTCCTTTCCCGATTTGGAACCAGTCTGTTATTCCATGTTCAATTCCAAATGTTGATTCTTGAACTGCATGCAGTTTTCTTAGGAGGCAGGTCAGGTGGTCTGGTATTCCCATCTCTTTCAGAATTTTCCACAGTTTATTGTGATCCACACAGTCAAAGGCTTTGGCATAGTCAATAAAGCAGAAATAGATGTTTTTCTGGAACTCTCTTGCTTTTTCCATGATCCAGAGGATAAAAAAAAAAAAAGAAAAAAGTTGGCAATTTGATCTCTGGTTCCTCTGCCTTTTCTAAAACCAGCTTGAACATCTGGAAGTTCATGGTTCATGTATTGCTGAAGCCTGGCTTGGAGAATTTTGAGCATTACTTTACTAGCGTGTGAGATGAGTGCAATTGTGCGGTAGTTTGAGCATTCTTTGGCATTGCCTTTCTTTGGGATTGGGATGAAAACTGACCTTTTCTAGTCCTGTGGCCACTGTTGAGTTTTTCAAATTTGCTGGCATATTGAATGCAACACTTTCACAGCATCATCTTTTAGGATTTGAAATAGCTTAACTGGAATTCCATACTTCCACTGTCTTTGTTCATAGTGATGCTTCCTAAGGCCCACTTGACTTTGTATTCCAGAATGTCTGGCTCTAGGTGAGTGATCACATCATTGTGATTATCTGGATTGTGAAGATCTTTTTTATAATTCTTCCGTGTATTCTTGCTACCTCTTCTTAATATCTTCTGCTTCTGTTAGGTCCATACCATTTCTGTCCTTTAGGAATATCCTTTCCTTTGCTAAGTCGCTTCAGTCGTGTCCGACTCTGTGCAACCCCATAGACGGCAGCCCACCAGGCTCCGCCATCCCTAGGATTCCCCAGGCAAGAATACTGGAGTAGGCTGCCATTTCCTTCTCCAATGCATGAAAGTGAAAAGTGAAAGTGAAGTCGCTCAGTCATGTCCAACTCTTTGCGACCCCATGGATTGCAGCCTACCAGGCTCCTCAGTCCATGGGATTTTCCAAGCAAGAGTACTGGAGTGGGGTGCCATTGCCTTTTCTGATCCTTTCCTTTAAGGGGCAACAATATTTTCTCTAAAGGAAACAAAGTAAGTGACACCACCTTTCTTTAAATGGCCAGTATATCAGGCTACAAATTTGTTTATTTCCTTGAGACCATCCATAATAGCACATGTTAAATGGGTGTTAAAAGTTAAATCAGACTGTCAAGGACATCAAGGGTTGCAATGAAATAAATCTCAATCAAAATCTTTCTTATTATTTCCTTATGTAAATGATACTTCATTTTATTTTGTTGTATTTGGAAATCAGTTTGGGAGAATATTTAAAGCCTAAATCTTTCATTCGATCAGATCAGATCAGTCGCTCAGTTGTGTCTGACTCTTTGCGACCCCATGAATCACAGTATGCCAGGCCTCCCTGTCCATCACCAACTCCCGGAGGTCACTCAGACTCACATCCATCGAGTCAGTGATGCCATCCAGCCATCTCATCCTCTGTCATCCCCTTCTCCTCTTGCCCCCAATCCCTCCCAGCATCAAAGTCTTTTCCAAAATGAGTCAACTCTTAGCATGAGGTTGGCAAAATATTGGAGTTTCAGCTTCAGCATCATTCCCTCCAAAGAAATCCCAGGGCTGATCTCCTTCAGAATGGACTGGTTGGATCTCCTTGCAGTCCAAGGGACTCTCAAGNTTCTTCGGCGCTCAGCCTTCTTCACAGTCCAGCTCTCACATCCATACATGACCACAGGAAAGACCATAGCCTTGACTAGGCGAACCTTTGTTGGCAAAGTGATGTCTCTGCTTTTGAATATGCAGTCTGGGTTGGTCAAAACTTTCCTTCCAAGGAGTAAGTGTCTTTTAATTTCATGGCTGCAGTCACCATCTGCAGTGATTTTGGAGCCCAGAAAAATAAATTCTGACACTGTTTCCACTGTTTCTCCATCTATTTCCCATGTAGTGATGGGACCAGATGCCATGATCTTCTTTTTCTGAATGTTGAGCTTTAAGCCAACCCTTTGACTCTCCACTTTCACTTTCATCAAGAGGCTTTTTAGCCCCTCTTCACTTTCTGCCATAAGGGTGGTGTCATCTGCATATCTGAGGTTATTGATATTTCTCCCAGCAATCTTAAGTCCAACTTGTGTTTCTTCCAGTCCAGCATTTTTCATGATGTACTCTGCATAGAAGTTAAATAAACAGAGTGACAATATACAGCCTTGACGTACTCCTATTTGGAGTACTCCTTCTCCTATTTGGAACCAGTCTGTTGTTCCATGACCAGTTCTAACTGTTGCTTCCTGACCTGCATACAGATTTCTCAAGAGGCAGATCAGGTGGTCTGGTATTCCCATCTCTTTCAGAATTTTCCACAGTTTATTGTCATCTACACAGTCAAAGGCTTTGGCATAGTCAATAAAGCTGTCAACCTAAACCATCCAATGGACACTTAAGTAAATTATCACAGTCCAACTTTAACATATAATCTAACACAACACAAAACTTAAATGAAGAAAAGAGGGTGAAAGGAACTAAATTACATTATGTAATTAATTTAGGGCAGCCAGCAGCAACAGACAGGCCAGGAATCCTCCACTCCTGAGCATCCTCCAACATTGATCAGCTCCAAAAACTCCACCAGGGCCCCTGCCGCGGCCCCAGGCAGCACGTGGATCAACATCCAGTGACTGATGCAGGCTTACACACCCAAGTGGGACAACCAGGGAACCAGGAATGACCTCTGGCTACATGCAGCAGCTTCAAAGCATGAAGGACATGTCCCTTATAGGCAGGGTCTGACAAAACATGGTCCACTGTAGAATGGAATGGCAAAGCATGTCCGTATTTTTGCCTTGAGAATCCCATGAACAGTGTGAAAATGTAAAAAGGTATGGCACTGAAAGATGATCCCCCCAAGTCAGTAGGTGTTCAGTATGCTACTGGGGAAGAGCAGAGAAGTAGCTCCAAAAAGAATGAAGAGGCTGAGCCAAAGCAGTAATGACACCCAGTTGTGGATGTGTCTGTGAGTGAAGTCTGATACTGTAAAGAACAATCCTGCACGGGAACCTGGCATGTTAGATGCATGAATCAAGGTAAATTGGACATGGTCAAACAGGAGATGGCAAGAGTGGGCCTGAACATTTTAGAAATCAGTGAACTAAAATGGATAGGAATGGGCAAATTTAATTCAAATGACCATTATACTGACTACAGTGGGCAAGAATCCCTTAGAAGGAATGGAATAGCCCTCATCATCAACAAAAGAGTCCAAAATGCAGTATTTGGGCACAGTCTCAAAATGACAGAATGATCTTGGTTCGTTTCCAAGGCAAACCATTCAATATCACAGTAATCAAAGTATATGCCCAATCAATAATGCTAAAAAGCTGAAGCTTAAAGAGTCTATGTAGGCCTGAAGACCTTTTAGAAATAACATCAAAAAAGATATCCTTTTCATCATAGGGGACTGGAATGCAAAAGTAGGAAGTCAGGAGATACCAGGAATAACAGGCAAGTTTGACTTTGGAGTACAAAATGAAAGAGGGCAAAGGCTAACAGAGTTTTGCCAAGAGAATGCACTGGTCATAGCAAACACCCTCTTTCAACAACACAAGGAACAACTCTACACATAAATGTCACCAGATGGTCAAGAGCAAAATCAGACTGATTATATTCTTTGCAGCCAAATACAGAAAAGCTCTATACAGTCACCAAAAACAAGTCCTGGATCTGACTGTAGCTCAGATCATTAGCTCCCTATTGCAAAACTGAGGTTCAAATTGAAGAAAGTAGGGAAAACCACTAGGCCATTCAGGTATGACCTAAATCAAATCCCTTATGATTAAACAGTGGAGGTAATGAATAGATTCAAGGGATTAGATGTAGATAGAATGCCTGAAGAACTATGGATGAAGGTTTGTAACACTGTGCAGTAAGTGGTGACCAAAAACATCCCCAAGAAAAAAGAAATGGTTGAAGTCATTGTGATTGTCTGAGGAGGGCTTACAAATAGCTGTGAAAAGAAAAGAAGCAAAAGGCAAACAAGAAAGGGCAAGACTTACCTAAGTGAATGCAGAGTTCCAGAAAATAGCAAGGAGAGATAAGAAGCCTTTTAAGTGAACAATGCAAAGAAATAGAGAAAAAAATAGAATGGGAAAGACTAGAGATCTCTTCAAGAATTTTAGAGATAACAAGGGAACATTTCATGCAAAGATAGGCCCAATCACAATAAAGGACAGAAACGGCAAGGACCTAACAGAAGCAGAAGAGATTAAGAAGAGGAAACAAGAATACATAGAAGAACTGTAGAAAAAAGCTCTTAAGGACCTGGATAACCATGATAGTGTGATCACTCACCTAGAGCCAGACATCCTGGAATGTGAAGTCAAGTGGGTCTTAGGAAGTATTTTCTACAAACAAAGCTAGTGGAGTTGATGGAATTCCAGTTGAAGTATTTCAAATCTGAAAGGATGATGCTGTTAAAGTACTGCACTCAATATGCCACCAAAACTGGAACACTCAGCAGTGGGCACAGGACTGGAAGAGATCAGCTTTTATTCCAATCCCAAAGAAAGACAATGCCAAAGAATATTCAAATCACCATACAACTGCACTTATTTCACATGCTAATAAGATTATGCTCAAAATCCTTCAAGCTAGGAATAAGCAGTATGTGAACTGAGAATTTCCAGATGGACAAGCTACATTTAGAAAAGGCAGAGGAACAAGATAAAATTGCCAGTGTCCATTGGATCATCGAAAAAGCAAAAGAGTTCATGAAAAACATCTACTTGTGCTTTATTGACTATGCCAAAGCCCTTTACTGTGTGAATCATGACAAACTGAGGAAAATTCTTAAAGAGATGAGAATTCCCAACCACCTTACCTGTCTCCTGAGAAACCTGTATGCAGGTCAAGAAGCAATAGTTAGTAGTGGGCATGTAAAAACATACTGGTTCAAAACTGGGAAAGGAGAATGTCAATGCTGTATTTTGTCACCCTGCTTATTTAACTTATATGCAGAGTATATAATGCGAAATGCCAGGCTGGATGAAGCAAAAGCCAGAATCAAAATTGCCAGGAGAAATATCAACCATTTCAGATATGCAGATGATACTACATTAATGGCAGAAAGCAAAGAGGAACTAAAAGCCTCTTGATAAAGGTTAAAGAGGAGAGTGAAAAAGCTGGCTTATCTCAACATTCCAAAAACTAAGATCATGGCATCTGATCCCATCACTTCATCCAAATAGATGGGAAAAAGTGGAAACAGTGAGAGACATTTTCTTGGGCTCCAAAATCACTGTGGACAATGACTACAGCCATGAAATTAAAAAACATTTGCTCCTTGGAAGAAAAGCTGTGACAAACCTAGACAGCATATTAAAAAATAAAGACATCACTTTACCCACAAAACTCTGTCTAGTCAAAGCTATGGTTTTTCCAGTGGTCAGGTATGGATGTGAAAGTTGGAGTATAAAGAAAGCTGAACTCTAGAGAACTGATGCTTTTTAACTCTGGTGCTGGAGAAGACTTTTGAAAGTCCCTTGGACAGCTGGAAATCAAATGAGTCAATCCTAGAGGAAATCAACCCTGAATACTCATTGGAAGGGCCTTGTGTTCGTTGAAGCTGAAGCTCCAATACTTTGGCCATTTGATGCAAAGAGCCAGTTCATTGGAAAAGGTCCTGATGCTGGGAAAGATTGAGGGCAAGGGGAGAAGGAGGCAACAGAGGATAAGATGGTTGGATTGCATCATTGACTCAAATGAACATTAGTTTGAGCAAACTCAGGGAGAAAGTGAAGGACAGAGAAGCCTGATGTACTGTAGTTCATGGGGTTGCAGACAGTCAGACTTGACAGGGAGACTGAAAAAGAACAACAACAAAATTTATAATCTAAGTTGTAGTTTCTCATATTTACAAAGTTTGTAAATAAATATCTCTGAGTGAGTGAGTGAAGTCGCTCAGTCGTGTCCGACTCTTTGTGACCCCATGGAGTGTAGCCTAAGCAGGTTCCTCTGTCCATGATATTTTCCAGACAAGAATACTGGAGTGGGGTGCCATTTCCTTCTCCAGGAGATCTTCCCGACCCAGGAATTGAACCCAGGTCTCCCGCATTGTAGGCAGACGCTTTACCGTCTGAGCCACCAGGGAAGATCAAATATCTATAGTAGCCTGATTAACATATCTTATTTTTTAGGTATAAATAACTAAGATATACATTTGATAGGAAATCCTTTTCTCACTTAAAATTATATAATTTGGAGATAATATTTCAAAGCTCAGAATTGGTAAAGATTAAAGTAACATGTGTATTTGCTTTAAAAACAGTAAAAATACAGAAAACTGTAGTAAATTACACTAAATCAAACTTGATACCAAATTTCATTCTGCACATAACTGAGAAAATTAGACAGTTTATAGATTAAAATAGACATATCAAAAAATTAACTCTAGAAAATTTATCTTATTATTGCTTAAATCATTTCTAGATAGAAATAGCTCTCCTTTTAATAAATTAAGTAAATTTAATCTTGTTTCCTTTCTTTCCAAGTGCTAAAAAAATTCTCAGCGTCTTAAATATACCTAGTACCTTAAATACACTCAACACCCTGATACAGAAAAACTAAAACTTTTTATTTTTTCCTCTAGGAAAAATTAAAACCTACTTTTATCTGTTTTGGGGCTTTTGTTGTAGCTATTGTTGTCTGTGTGGTGTTTGTTTTATTCTGTTTTTGTATAAAGTTACACTAGTTCACCCACTCAGTCATGTCCGACTCTTTGCAACCCCATTGATTGCAGCATGCCAGGCATCCCTGTCCATCACCAACTCCCAAGCCTACTCAGACTCATGTCCATGGCGTCGGTGATGCCATCCAACCATCTCATCCTCTGTGGTCCCCTTCTCCTCCGGCCTTCAATCTTTCCCAGCATCGGGGTCTTTTTCAATGAGTCAGTTCAAATCAGGTGGCCAAAATATTGGAGTTTCAGCTTCAGCATCAGTCCTTCCAATGAATATTCAGGACTGATCTCCTTCAGGATGGTCTGGTTGGATCTCCTTGCAGTCCGAGGGACTCTCAGGAGTCTTCTCCAATACCACTGTTCAAAAGCATCAACTCTTTAGCGCCTAGCTTTCTTTACAGTCCAACTTTCACATCTACACGTGATTACTGGAAAAACCCTACAAACTGTCCTGAAAAACAAAACATAAGGTTTGGTTAAGATAATTCAACATTATCTCTGAAAGTCAAGTTAGAAGTTATAGCTTCATCATGCAACTTGTTAAAGGAAATAGAGAGTGAATTTTAGAGTCAGTCCTATATTACCTGCTAAAGATAGTTAAGCTTTTCACCTATAGAATGAGTTAGCTATCTACACTGACAGACGCTATGAAGAAACTAATCTGTCCATCACCCTTTTTTCTTAGAAACACTGACTTCGACATGTAAACTTGGTAATAGATGATGGTTGTAACTCACAATAGAATTTGCAGTTATCAGCAATCTATTTACAGGCTTGTAAAGGGAAACAGCACAGGATTTGTATCACAGTAGAAAATGTTTTGCATATATTTATAACCTCCCCATTTTGAAATTCATTTAATCCATCCACTGAAAACAGATCAATATTTAAATAAATTTCACAGTATTTACTTACTAAAATGAACCACGTACATTTCATCCATGCAAATGGATCATAAAGTTTAATTCCACAACATAATTTCTCTCTGAGCCTGTCACTTTGATTTCTACATTTCAGTGACCTAAAATGATCAGTTGTTGAAACTCTGTTTGTTCTTGCAGGTTGTAGTGAAATACGAGAGAAAAAGAAATGCTAATTTCAGCCAGCATAGATTTGTTAGAGTTGAGTGTCAGTTTGAAAGGACATCAGAAAGTTGACATTACACCTTTACAGTTTCTGTAGTAAAGGGGCATTCTTTGTGTGTTAAGTGTCCTTTGTAGCCAGAAAATGGGCATGACTACTCACTAATCCTGCAAATTACATTACAGTAATAGACATGATAAAATGTATATTAAATTAATAATGAGTATAGAAAAAATAACTGTACAAAACAAAATATATCTCAGGCCATTCCATCTCATGAAGAGGAATACTGGATTGGACCACCAGTCTATAAGCCATGCAACTAGAAAAAATCTGCCAGATGAAAGGAGATAGTCTGGTTCACCCAATTGTTTATCTCAGGTGATAAGGCAAAACTCACAATATGAAACTGAAAATTGGTGCAACTCTCACCTTATTGTTTCTGGAAATAATCTTTTATAAACATCAGAAATATGAAAAGAAGTTTGAATAAGGCTTAAAGAACAGTCTTTCCAATCTAATGTTTAGTCTCCAAAAAAATAATTTGGGAGATAAGTATGAGTAGTTGTCCTTCAAGACTTCATCCTCATGTGTTAGGGTTGTGAACTGGGAATCCTCACTCATCTTTAATAACATATCAGAGCATTTCCAATCTGGAATATAGGTATTTTTTAAGTTAAAAAATGAGTCCTTTTAAAAGTATAGTATTATTTGAAATTGCAACTCACATTTTAAATAAGAGCAAAACTCATTGCCTTGAAAAGGAGCTCAAGGGCCTAGTTTTCTATGCCTAGATACTACCTTAATACACAAGATGCTCTGAGGCTCCTGCATAGTACTTTATGGTTCTGAGGGAGAAAAGAAAAAAATTTGCAAACCGTTACATGCATCTGAATCCTTTGGAAACCTACTCCTATTTCCTACTCACATTTCAAGAAAAATAAAATGATAGGCTTCCTACATTTATATGATGAGTATAGAAGTATTTCTTTCATTTGCCTTAAAATGATAATTTTCAAATTTTCAAGTTGCCTCTTAGTTCTTTAAGCCTCAGAAACATGTATCCAACTGCCTGCTCATCACTTCCAATGAATCCTTCAAGGGCATCTCAAGTGCAACAAATCCAAAACTAAACTCACTTTCTTAGCAAAGATCACAATCACTCAGATACTAGCTCAGGAAGTAAAGCTGGTTATCATCCTCATCACTTCCCTCTTGCTCATCCTCAATTTCTAACTATCTCAAAGCTAGGCACATTTCTATTCTTAAATCCTTCTTTCTCAAGTCTATTTCTCTCACTCTCCATCTCTAGTGCCACTAAAGGTCTTCCTTCCTAGCCATTTTCCAAGCTCTTTAATCTATCTTTTTATATAGCAGTTAACTATGACCTTAGGTCTTCCTTGTTTAAAATCCTTCAGAGGTGTCCTACTGCTTTTAAAATTAAAAGCAAACATCTTAATATAACCTAGAATGACTTGGTCACACTACGAGCTTCCTTGGCTTCTGTCCTCCAGCAATATTAGCTAGCGTTTTCACAGTCCTGCAAATCTGTCAGTTCCTCCTTGCTGCTGGGCCTTTATACAGATACGATCTGGTCATTTATTTAAATGCTGTCATATCACTTTGGATTAGAAGCATTCATCACAACTACAAATCAACATACAGTTCTGTTTTTAAAGTTTATGTTCCATATTGGCTGGACTATCTGGCTTACACTTATTTCCCAGCACATGGCATAATGTCTTGCACAGAATAGAGCTTCATGGGTCTTTATCAGTTGAATTAATAAGTGATAATCTGAGAGAGTACAACTGATCTTTAATTTTATTTTTATAGACTGTTGATAAGAGTTAAAGTTTTAAATCCTCTTAGGCTCTTTTCAGGGGAAGGCAATGGCACCCCACCCCAGTACTTTTGCCTGGAAAATCCCATGGATGG
>SJYU01007236.1:46725-58742 GCA_006410795.1 Tragelaphus strepsiceros | reverse complement strand
ATTATAACTTTTCAGTATACCTGGCTACTAATATGTACTCAGAATACCAAGAGTTTACTAAAGTCAAAATTATTACATTTTGTAAAATAAAATATGCATATATTAACAAAAATACTTTAAAATTATTTAATAATTTCCCCATGTTAGGCCTTTGGGTTGAGATTATGTGACTAAGTCTTTTACTGAGATGGAACTGCAGAAATAAGGTGTTTGAGAAGCTCTTTGCAGTTATTGAATAATTGATAGTTTTCCATTTTATTTTGTCCATTTATAGAATAAACTTTGGGTAAACTCTAAAAGGTGTTGTGAGCCACATGCCTGTGCAAAAACAATTCTACATAATGTTTCCTTGTGAATCAACAATTAAGGCAAACATATCAATATTATCTTTCTGCTGCCTTGGTTACTCACCTTAAAAAGATGGTCAAAAAAGAAAATTTGGAAAAGGGAAGGGGTTGGTGAGTAGAAAATGGAACACCTGGCTATCAGGTAACTACTCCTTCCAGAAACACTCTTTGCATTACAAAATACCATTTGCTGAATTTCAGCCTTTAGAACTATACTGAATGCCAAAATGAATACTTTAAAACTCTCAGTGCTATTCTAACAAACTTCAGATGTATCCAGTGTTGGAATTTGATGGCATTAATTAAGAAATTATTGAGTCATAATAAGAATGTAAAAAAAATATTGGTTCCGAATAAGAGTATAAAAGAAAACCTCACCTAAGTTTCCAGTCCCACAAAGAAAGATTTCTTTTAGCTAAACTATATACAATAACATGTGAAACCATAACTTATAACATGAAGTTTCATAAATGAGAAAAGTGTCACATTAGATTTTTTCTAACATAAAAATCAGTTCTTTAAAATAGTTCTCATTTCTTTCTTAAGTTATATAACAAACATTTTCTTATACAGAATATATGGATGATAATGCTCATGTTAATACAATGTAATTTTCAATTAAAATATAAAATTTAGCAAATATTTTCTTTTGCTCACAGGAAAAATGAATTCTAGGTTTCTCATATTAAGACATTACTTCATTAGTATAACATGTGAATTGTTACTATTCTTCAGTCTTTCCTGAATCTTGTTCAGCCCTGGGAAAATCTACTTCATACTTCTTTTTGAGATTACTTAAATATGTTCGTAAACTGTCTGGATCCAATTGAGAGTTTCGAGCAGTTTGAACAAGTCTAGTAGCTAGATGGTACACAGCTCTCTGTCTTTCCATCTCAGGAGTACTCCTTTGGTTTTGCTGTTATTGAAAAAAATATAGATAAAAATTAAAATATGATTCTTATTTTGGCAATATTCTATCTCCTTTCATAGAAATAAGAATTCAATGGCTAACCAATTTTTTTGGATAAGTCAGTCCCATCCAACTAGCAAATAATATACCAGAAAAAATAAATATTGTTTTGGAGAATAAAATTTCTCATGAGTATTTACGACTTTATGACAGATCCTAATCCTTGAAAACCATTTTTCAATGAAAAAAATCTGCTAAATGGTTCAAGTTTCTCAATACAACACCAAAATGTAATAGAAAATCCACTAGAATTATGTCCTACAAACACTTTATCATTGAAAAGTTATGGGAAAATAACATTCTGCTAATTACTATGCAGTGTTCATAATTTTAAACGTCACTCAGAGTACTACTCTGCTATCTCCTACTTTAATTCCCCAGCAGACAGACTGGTGGACAGAATGGGTCATCAGTAAACTGTCCCTCAATAGGGTTCATATATAGAAATTGCTAGAGTCTAAAAGAAAATACTGCTTCAGGGATAAATTACATTTTTAAAATAAGCAACACAAATAGATAGTTAAAATTATGCCTTAATTCTTAACAAATTATACTTAAGGATACCCAAGAAATAATGCTTAAAATGGGACTCTTCTAATACTTTGGAGGACCTTTAGATATTCAGTCCTTGAATACTTCCCTTCAGGGTTGGGAGTAGAACTAGAAAATCCTTCATTCCCTTTTTTGCCTGAGCTAGATAGAGGAATAAGCATTTTTTCAATCTTAACTTTTTATGTAAAGACTTAGTTTCCGTCCTCTAAGGGAAATACAATCCTTTCAACTTCCTCTAAATAGCCATGAATTTTAGGTAGCCAGGAATTTCTTCTATCTCTTACTGTCACTACAGAAAAACTGCATACAACTCCATGAGCTAGAACATTGATCCATCCATCTATCTGATATACTGACTGATCAACTATCCATTTATCATTTAAACAACAATTATAGCTATTATTATCTATATTCCAGACCCCATAAATTGTATTTACGACTACAGGGCATACAAAATGTCATCCTGACATGACAATGGAACTCAAAAAGCTCAGTCTTACAGTGAAACATACACGTTTACAAGCAGTTGATTAATCATGAAAAGTTCCATAAGGGAGATACAAAATTGTTCAGAGGAAAGAAAGTTCACTTCCAGCTTGGGTCAAGAAAGGCTTCAATAGGATAGAGTATGGGTAGCCATTCCTTTCTCTAGGTCATCTTTCCAACCCAGAGATCGAACCCAGGTCTCCTACATTACAGGCCGTTTTTTATTGTCTGGGCCACCAGGGAAGCCCCATTTAAATGAATCTTGATGGACAGAAGAGCCTCGAAGGAAAGATATTCCAGATGGAGGAAAGAGAGAAAGCAAACACATTAGAAAATGTGGTACACAATCAGGTCAAAATGATGAAACGACAAGTAACTCAATGTGGCAGAAATGTAGAAAAGGAAGGGAACCTACTGAGATGTAATTAAGAAGAAGAATTCATAGACTCTTAAGCATCTATGGGAGATATGAAAGTGAAGAGAAGAAAAGGTTTTTCAAAAGATGAGAAATTTAATTTTGGACCTATTGAAGAGAAAATGTAAGTTAAGGTTTTAAGAAGAAATATGGAGAAAAATATACAGATTGAGTCAAAAAGAAATGAAAATGGAGGCTGAGGAAAGGATGAGAATCACCAAGAGTACAGAATTCTAAACAAAGAAATGGTAAAATCTTAGGAATATTTCTATTTGGTAGATGGAATAATAGAAAGCACCAGTGAAGGAGGGAAAGAAGTAATCACCAAAGAAGTAGAAGGGTGAGAATTACTCAGTAAAATATTCAGCTAAAGATAGGTTATATTAATTTGCAGTGGATAAAATTAGCCTGTCTTGAATATATTTTGAGCAGCATCAGGATAAAAACTTGAAGACTACTGGAGAGGTTGCCCATAACTGGAATTTGGCAAGAGGAATTCTGAAGAACTAGGTAATAAGAGGCTCTTCAGAACTGGACCATTGCCAAAATCACTGGTGAAAAATTCCAATGGAATAACTAGGCAAGTAAGGTCATAAAAGCACTTGAGGTCAAAATACTGATGGATGTAAAACAAACAAACAAAAAACTGAAGGCAGGTTAAGAGAGAGTAAAAGATAAAAGAAGGTTAATACTGAAGAAAATTTATACTGCACCTACTTTAGTTTACTGAACAGGATGGATTCTTAACACAATATAAAGCAACCTGATGCAAAAAAAAAAAAAAAAGATTTCCATATTTTCAGTTACCAGATGTAAATTCAGTGTTGGATCTACTTCTTCCTAGCAAATCACTTAATCTCTGTGAACCTCAGCTGTAAAAATGTAAGTAAAAATGATAACATTATTATTTATCTTTAATTAAACCTAACTACTTCATGAAGAGTTATGAGGCTTTTATATGATAATGGATACAAGAGCTTTGAAAACTATTTTAAAAGTTATGAAATGTTGTGCATAGTGTTTCTTTTTTTTTTTGGCTGTGCCAAATCTTAATTGCAGCATGTAGAATCTTCAATGTGGCATGTTGGGATCTAGTTTCCTGACTAGGGATCAAGCCCAGGCCCCTACATTGGGAGCGTGGAGCCTTAACCATTGGACCACCAGAGAAGTACTTTGATTTTTATTTTTAATGCTTATTTAAAGAGATTTCTTATCTTATCATAAAGTCAGTGTAGCAATAAGTACCAGATGAACTGAACTGGTTAACTTTTGTTTCCTATCTTATTAGTGGATTTTCTAGGGACAGTTATAATACATCAAACCAAAAAAGTTTTGAGAAGTAAAAAGGATTTCCTTTATTTAGGAAATAGGCTTTGTTTTAAATGTTTTAATTATTACTTATGATATATTTAGATCCAAGACCATAATAAGCATGTACACTACAAGTATTTTCTTAATTTGAAAAATAATTCTTATTGCTAAAATTTCCTTACCAAAATCTGTCTGGTAATTTGAGTTGTGATGTCTTTGGCATCCAAGACAATTGATGGTGGAAGTGATGACACCTCTGCAGCTTTTAATCCTAAAATAATAAACAATGGGACTTCAATGGGACTATTACTTGTAGTTTTGCTATGTTTGTTTTAATCAGTATTAATTTTTTCTTCACAGATTTAAACTTCCTTTCTTAGGCATTTATGAACTACTTACTTCTTAAAATTACGTTTTTCCAAGTTCTGCGTGACAACTTACCAATTATTAGATTTAATTACTTGCTAAGACATGTAAGACAAATTAGAATATCAATTACCTCTCAAGATACCTCTGAGACAGAAAATATGAAAGGGAAAGGAAAAAGGTAATTAGAAAATCAGATAATAGTAATAACATTGAAATTCCAACTACAAATTCAGTTGGTTTATAAGTCAAAGGACATAATGGGTTTTGCAGGAGAGAAGAAAGTGTAGTCACAGATAAGCTTACAGCTGAGTATTCATATATTTAGTAGATTAATGAGAGAGGGATTTCTCAGAAGTCATAACAGTAGGTGACTTCTCCATGGAAATTCAAATTCCAGTAATATTCTCATGCTCTTAGATTTTTATTGTATCAGTGTCTCACAGATTTTCTACTTTATGCTAATAGTTTATTGCTTTAGAGGCAATAGAAGCAACATCAACATTTGTTTAAAAGTTACTAACTTCTAGGCACTGTGCTAGACAGTTCATATTTGATAATTCATCTAATCCTCACAAATCCACACATATCACCATTTAATAGATGAAACTGAGGCTTATAAAGATTAAACATCTAATACAAATTAAGTTATACATTTGATTTTCCCATTTCAAATAGCAAAGGAAATATGTTTTTTTTTTACTCTCACAAAGAACAGTCATAGCTAAAATAATTTTGGGAAATTTATCTGTAAAAGTCCACTTTGTGGGTCATCTGCATGGCGGCTCTATAGTGGGGCTAATGGCAACTTTCTCCAGGAGGACTTATGCCATATGCCATCCCTCCAAGGTCTGCTGTAGCCAGAGCCCTTGTCCCTGTGGCAGGTCACTGCTGTCCTATCCTTCTACAGCAGACACTCAAACATTCAAAAAGCAAGTCTGGCTCAGTTTCTTGTGAGGTTGCTGCTCCTTTCCCTGGGTTCTGGTGCGTACAAGGTTTGTTCGCTCCCTCTGAGTCTCTCTGGTGAGTCTGAGATTTGATTTTAAAACATGATTGTATCCCTCCTATCGTCTTGTTGGAGCTTCTGCTTTGCTCTTGGACACAGGATATGTTTTTTTGGTGGATCCAACATTTTCCTACAGATGGTTATTCAGCAACTAGTCGCACTTTTGGTGTACTCGGAGGAAAAGATGAGTGCAGTTCTTTCCACTCCACTATCTTCAGTTCAGTACAGTTCAGTCGCTCAGTCATGTCCGACTCTTTGCAACACCATGAACTGCAGCACATCAGGCCTCCCTGTCCATCATGAACTCCCGGAACCTACCCAAATGCATGTCCACTGAGTTGGTGATGCCATTCAACCATCTCATCCTCTATCATCCCTTTCTCCTCCTGCCCTCAATCTTTCCCAGCATCAGGGTCTTTTCAAATAAGTCAGCTCTTCACATCAGGTGGCCAAAGTATTGGAGTTTCAGCTTCAGCATCAGTCCTTCCAGTGAACACCCAGGACTGATTTCCTTTAGGATGGACTGGCTGGATCTCCTTGCAGTCCAAGGGACTCTCAAGAGTCTTCTCCAACACACAGTTCAAAAGCATCAATTCTTCAGTGCTCAGCTTTCTTCACAGTCCAACTCTCACATCCATACGTGACTACTGGAAAAACCATAGCCTTGACTAGACGGACCTTTGTTGACAAAGTAATGTCTCTGCTTTTCTTTTTCTTAAATTTATTTATTTTAATTGGAGGCTAATTACTTTACAATATTGTATGGGTTTTGCCATACATCAACATGAATCTGCCACGGATATACACGTGTTCCCCATCTTGAACCCCACTCCCACCTCTCTCCCCATACCATCCCTCTGGGTCATCCCAGTGCACCAGCCCCAAGCATCCTGTATCCTGCATTGAACCTGGACTGGCAATTCATTTCATATATGATATTATACATGATTAAATGCCATCCTCCCAAATCATCCCACCCTCTCCCTCTCCCACAGAGTCCAAAAGACTGTTCTATACATCTGTGTCTCTTTTGCTGTCTCGCATACAGGGTTATTGTTACCATCTTTCTAAATTCCATATATATGCGTTAGTATGCTGTATTGGTGTTTTTGTTTCTGGCTTACTTCACTCTGTATAATAGGCTCCAGTTTCATCCACCTCATTAGAACTGATTTAAATGTATTCTTTTTAATGGCTGAGTGATACTCCATTGTGTATATGTACCACAGCTTTCTTATCTGTTCAATGTCTCTGCTTTTTAATATGCGTCTATGTTGGACATAACGTTCCTTCCAAGGAGTAAGTGTCTTTCAATTTCATGGCTGAAATAACCATCTGCAGTGATTTTGGAGCCCAAAAAATAAAGTCAGCCACTGTTTCTACTGTTTCCCCATCTATATGCCATGAAGTGATGGGACCAAATGCCATGGTCTTAGGTTTCTGAATGTTGAGCTTTAAACCAACTTTTTCACTCTCCTCTTTCACTTTTATCAAGATGCTCTTTAGTTCTTCACTTTCTGCCATAAGGGTGGTGTCATCTGCGTGTTTGAGGTTACTGATATTTCTCCCAGCCATCTTGATTCCAGCTTGTGCTTCATCCAGCCCAGTGTTTCTCATGATGTACTCTGCCACTATCTTAGATTTAGATTATACCAAAGAAGT
The DNA here is from genome assembly GCA_006410795.1 of Tragelaphus strepsiceros. Lineage (NCBI taxonomy): Eukaryota > Metazoa > Chordata > Mammalia > Artiodactyla > Bovidae > Tragelaphus > Tragelaphus strepsiceros. The sequence goes on along the minus strand of SJYU01007236.1, from coordinate 51,627 downwards.
TCTTGTACTGTTGCACAGTTCTAGGGCTCACAACAGATTTCCCAACCTGAGAACTTGGCAAAGGGCCTGAGAACCCTGAGGGAATTTGACTTTGAAGGGATTTGATAACAAAACTTCAAAAGGACTGGGGAAACAAACTCTTCGAGGGCACAACAAAACCTTGTGTGCACCAGGACCTAGGAGACAGGAGCAGTGACCCCGCAAGAGGCTGAACCAGACTTGCCTGTGAGTGTCCAGAAGTCTCTGATGGAGGTGTGGGTTGACAGTGGCCTGCCAAGGGTCAGGGGCACTGACCACAGTAGTCCTGGGAGCTGCACTGTACTAGGGTAAGTCTTTTGAAGGAAGTCACCATTATCGCCATTACTCCTGCAAGTTTGGCCTGAGGCCAAACTACAGGGAGGGACCACAACCACACCACATCAGCAGAAAACTGTATTAAAGATGTACTGAGGATGGTCCCACCCATCAGAGCAAGACCTAGTTTTCCACACAGCAAGTCCCTCCCATCAGGAAGTTTCCATAAACCTCTTATCCTTATCCATCAGAGGGCAGACAGAATGAAAAGCACAATCACAGGAAACTAACCAAACTGGTCACATGGATCACAGATTTGTCTAACTCAATGAAACTATGAGCCATGCCGTGTAGAGCCACTCAAGACAGACAGGTCATGCTGGGGAGTTCTGATAAAATGTGGACAACTGGAGAAGGGAATGGCAAACCATTTAAGCATTCTTGCCTTGACACCCCATGAACAGTATGAAAAGGCAAATATATGACACTGAAAGATGAACTCCCCAGGTCAGTAGGGCCCAATATGGTACTGGAGAAGAGTGAGAAATAGCTCCAGAAGGAACAAAGAGGCTGAGTCAAAACAGAAACAACACCCAGTTGTGGGTGTGTCTAGTGGTGAAAGTCTAATGCTGTAAAGAACAAAATTGCTTAGGAATCTGGAATGTTAGGTCTGTGTTTCCAGGTAAATTGGAAGTGGTCAAATAGGAGCTGGCAAGAGTGAACATCGACATTTTAGGAATCAGTGAACTAAAATGGACTGGAAAGGGTGAATTTAATTCAGATGACCATTATATCTACTACTGTGGTGAAGAATCCCTTAGAAGAAATAGAGTAGCCCTCATAGTCAATAAGAGTCCAAAATGCAGTACTAGGGTGCAATCTTAAAAATGATAGAATGATCTCTATTCATTTCCAAGGCAAATCATTCAATATCACAGTAATCCAAGTCTTTGCCCCAAACACTAATGTCAAAGAAGCTGAAGTTGAGTGGTTCTATGAAGACCTACAAGATCTTCTAGAACTAACACCCAAAAAAGATGTCCTTTTCATTATAGGGGACTAGAATGCAAAAGTAGGAAGTCAAGAGATACCTGGATAACAGGCAAGTTTGGCCTTGGAGTACAAAATGAAGCAGGGCAAAAGCTAACAGAGTTTTGCTAAAAGAAAGCACTGGTCATAACAAACACTCTCTTCCAACAAAACAAGAGACGACTCTACACATGAAAATCACCAGATGATCAATACCAAAATCAGACTGATTATATTCTTTGTCGCTGAAGGTGGAGAAGCTCCATACAGTTAGCAAAAACAAGACCAGGAGCTGACTGTGGCTCAGATCATGAATTCTTTATTGCAAAATACATACTTAAATTGAAGATAGTAGGGAAAAATCACTAGCCATTTGAGTATGACCTAAATGAAACCCCTTACAATTATACAGTGGAAGTGACAAACAGATTCAAAGGATTCGATCTGATAGACAGATTGCCTGAAGAACATTATACAGGAGGTGGTGATCAAAACCATTCCCAAGAAAAAGAAATGCTAAAAGGCAAAATGGTTGTCTGAGGATGTCTTACATCCTCAGCTGAGAAAAGAACAGAATTGAAAGGCAAAGGAGGAAAGGAAAGATATACCCATGTGAATGCAGAGTTCCAAAGAATAGCAAGGAGAGATGAGAATGACTTTCTCAGTGATCAATGCAAAGAAATAAAGGAAAACAACAGAATGGGAAAGACTAGAGATCTCTTTAAGAAAATGAGAGATACCAAGGGTGCATTTTGTGCAAAGATAGGCACAATAAAGGACAGAAATGGTATGGACCTAACAGAAGCAGAAGATATTAAGAAGAGGTGGCAAAAATACAAAAAAAACTACACAAAAAAGATCTTAATGACCCAGATAATCACAATGGTGTGATCACTCACCTAGAGGAAGCATGTTGGAGTGCGAAGCCAAGTGGGCCTTAGGAAGCATCACTACAAACAATGCTACTGGAGGTGATGGAATTCGAGCTGAGCTATTTCAAATCCTGAAAGATGATGCTGTGAAAGTGCTGCATTCAATATGCCAGCAAATTTGGAAAATTCAGCAGTGGCCACAGGACTGGAAGAGGTCAGTTTTCATTCCAATCCCAAAGAAGGTTAGTGCCAAAGAATGTTCAAACTACAACACAATTGCACTCATCTCACATGCTAGCAAAGTAATGCTCAAAATTCTCCAAGCTAGGTTTCAATAGTACATGAACCAAGAACTTCCAGATGTTCAAGTTGGATTTAGAAAAGGCAGAGGAACCAGAGATCACATTGCCAATATCCACTGGATGATAGAAAAAGCAAGAGAATTCCACAAAAACATCAACTTCTGCTTCATTGACCAGGCTAAAATCTTTGTGTAGATCACAACAAACTGTGGAAAATTCTGAAAGATATGGGAATACCAGACCACCTTACATGCCTCCTGAGAAATCCGTATGCAGGTCAAGAAGCAGCAGCTAGAACCAGACATGGAAAAACAAACTGGTTCCAAATTGGGAAAGGAGTACATAGAGCTGTATATTGTCTCCCTGGTTATTTAACTTATATGCAGAGTAAATCACGTGAAATGCTGGGCTGGATAAAGCACAAGTCGGAATCAAGATTGCCAGAAGAAATAGCAATAACCTCAGATATGCAGATGACACAACCTAGTGGAAGAAAGCTGAGAAGAACTAAAGACCGTCTTGATGAAGGAGAAAGACAAGACTGAAAAAGCTGTCTTAAAACTCAACATTCAGAAAACGAAAATCATGGCATCTGGTCCCATCACTTCTTGGCAAATAGATGGGGAAACAATGGGAACAGTGAGAGACTTTATTATCTTGGGCTCAAAAATCACTGCAGATGGGGACAGAAGCCATGAAATTAAAATACATTTGCTCCTTGGAAGAAAAGCTATGACAAACCTAGACAGCATGTTAAAAAGCAGAAACGTTATTTTGCCAACAAAGGTCTGTATAGTCAAAGCTATGGTTTTTCAGTAGTCACGTATGAATGTGAGAGTTGGACCATAAAGGCTGAGCACCAAAGAATTAATATTTTTGAACTGTGCTGTTGGAAAAGACTCCTGATAGTCCCCTGGACTGCAAGGATATCAAACCGGTCAATCCTAAAGGAAATCAATCCTGAATATTCATTGGAAGGACTAATGCTGAAGCTGAAGCTCCAATACTTTGGCCACCTGATGAGAAGAGCCAACTCACTAGAAAAGACCCTGATGCTGGGAAAGACTGAAGGCAGGAGGAGAAGGGGATGATAGTGGACAAGATAGTTGGATGGCATCACCGACTCAGTGGACATGAGTTTGAGAAAGCTCCAGGAGATAGATGGTGAAGGACAGGGAAGTCTGGTGTGCTTCAGTCCATAGGTCATAAAGAGTCAACATGACTGAATGACTGAACAACAACAAATGTAAGAGTCAATTGAAAATTCCCTGAATCTGTCAACTTTACATGTATCATAATGATTTAGATAGAAAATATCTAACCAATTTTATGAACACACATAATTTGGTAACACATTCCATTTTAAGACTTAAGACGTAATTATCAAGTTCTCCAAATTTGAAGAAAACACAGGAAGGACCTTGTTACAAAAAGAGTGTCTAAGAAATATATAATTTTCAATTCAGTATATAACATTCAAGTACAACTAATTACACTTTCCTAAGTATAGAAACTATACTTCTGGGGCCCCCATGTATTATAATTCTACATACTTACTGTTAATATGTTTTTGAAACAAGCTTAATACATAAAAATGTGAATTTGACATAGAAAATACAGTCTTAGAGCATATAAGCATTCAAAAGAATGAAAGATAAAATTGCTTAGACTGATAGTCAAATAAACAGGAAAGAAAGTTTATCTTATGAGAATACATAGTATTTCAGCATATACACACATTTATATACACATATATACATATAGTATACAAATATAAAATTTTTATACGCATACCATAATTTTTTTCTTCTGTGAGTCCCTTAGAAAGTTTGTAGGTATACAAGATTGCTTCTTTATTTATTGAAGTGTTCTTTACATGTTGAACTTCAAAATGCACGTTTTCTACATTAGGATACAGAACATCTATCTGGCACAGTTCCAGGAAATGTGTAGCAAACAGTGTAAATGCCTAAAATATATAATGAATATCAGTATTTTTAAATGCACTAGAAAATTTTATTTTAACTATTTAAAATAAAATTTAGTCATAACAAACACCCTCTTCCAACAACACGAGAGAAGACTCTATACATGGACATCACCAGATGGTCAACACCGAAATCAGATCGATTACATTCTTTGCAGCCAAAGATCAGATCAGATCAGATCAGACCAGTCGCTCAGTCGTGTCCAACTCTTTGCGACCCCATGAACCGCAGCACGCCAGGCCTCCCTATCCATCACCAGCTCTCGGAGGTCACTCAGACTCACATTCATCGAGTGAGTGATGCCATCTAGCCATCTCATCCTCTGTCGTCCCCTTCTCCTCCTGCCCCCAATCCCTCCCAGCATCAGAGTCTTCTCCAATGAGTCAACTCTTCGCATGAGGTGGCCAAAATACTGGA
>SJYU01007236.1:20989-44144 GCA_006410795.1 Tragelaphus strepsiceros | reverse complement strand
GGAGCTTGCTCAAACTCATGTCCATTGAGTCGGTGATGCCATCCAACCATCTCATCCTCTGTCATTCCCTTCTCCTCCCGCCTTCAATCTTTGCCAGTATTAGGGTCTTTTCCAATGAGTCAATTCTTTGCATCAGGTAGCCAAAGTATTGGAGCTTCAGCTTCAGTCCTTCCAATGAATATTTAGGACTGGTTGCCTTAAGGATGGGCTGGTTGGATCTCCTTGCAGTCCAAGGGACTCTCAAGAGTCTTCTCCAACACCACAGTTCAAAAACATCAAATCTTTGGCACTCAGCTTTTTTTATAGTCCAACTCTCACATCCATACATGACTACTGGAAAAACCATAGCTTTGACTAGATGGACCTTTGTTGGCAAAGTAATGTCTCTGCTTTTTAATATGCTGTCTACATTGGTCATGACTTTTCTTCCAAGGAGCAAGTGTCTTTTAATTTCATGGCTGGAGTCACCATCTGCACTGATTTTAGAGCCCCCCAAAATAAAGTCTCTCACTGTTTCCACTGTTTCTCCACCTAGTTGCCGTGAAGTGATGGGACCAGATGCCATGATCTTAGTTTTCTGAATGTTGAGTTTTAAGCCAACTTTTTCACTCTCCTCTTTCACTTTCATCATGAGGCTCTTAGTTCTTCTTTGCTTTCTGCCATAAGGGTGCTGTCATCTACATATCTGAGGTTATTGATATTTCTCCCGGCAATCTTGATTCTAGGTTGTGCTTCATCCAGTCCAGCATTTCTCATGATGTACTCTGCATAGAAGTTAAATAAGCAGAGTGACAACAAACAGCCTAAACATACTTCTTTCCCAATTTAGAGCCAATCTATTGTTCCATGTCCAGTTCTAACTGTTGCTTCTTGACCTATATTCAGATTTCTCAGGAGGCAGGTCAGGTGGTCTGGTATTCCCAGCTCTTGAAGAATTTTTCAGTTTGTTGTGATCCACACAGTCAAAGGCTTTGCATAGTCAATAAAGCAGAAATAGATGTTTTTCTGGAACTCTCTTGCTTTTTTGATGATTCAGTGGGTGTTGGCAATTTCAACTCTGGTTCCTCTGCCTTTTCTAAAACCAGCTTGAACATCTGGAAGTTCACAGTTCACGTACTGTTGAAGCCTGGCTTGAAGAATTTTGAGCATTACTTTGCTAGCATGTGAGATGAGTGCAATTGTGTGGTAGTTTGAACATTCTTTGGCATTTCCATTCTATGGGATTAGAATGAAAACTGACATCTTCTAGTCCTGTGGCCACTGCTGAGTTTTCCAAATTTGATGGCATATTGAGTGCAGCACTTTCACAGAATCATCTTTTAGTATTTGAAATAGCTTAACTGGAATTCCATCACCTCCACTAGCTTTGTTTGTAGTGATACTACCTAAAGCCCACTTGACTCTGCATTCCAGAATGTCTGGCTCTAGGTGAGTGATCACCCATCTTGGCTATCTGGGTCATGAAGACCTTTTTTGTTATAGTTCTTCTGTGTATTCTTGCCACCTCTTCTTATTATCTGCTGCCTCTGTTAGGTCCATACCATTTCTGTCCTTTATCAAGCCCATCTTTGCATGAAACGTTTCCTTGGTATCTCTTATTTTCTTGAAGAGATCTCTAGTCTTTCCCATTCTTCTGTTTTTCTCTACTTCTTTGTATTGATTGCTGAAGAAGGCTTTCTTATCTCTCCTTGCTATTCTTTGGAACTCTGCATTCAAAAGGGTATATCTTTCCTTTTCTCCTTTGCCTTTCACGTCTTTTCTCAGCTATTTATAAGGCCTCTGCAGACAATCATTTTGCCTTTTTGCATTTCTTTTTCTTGGGGATGGTCTTGATAGCTGCATCCTGTACAAAGTCATGAACCTCCATCCATAGTTCTTCAGGCGCTCTGTCTGTTAGATCTGATGCCTTAAATCTATTTCTCACTTCCACTGTATAATTGTAAGGGATTTGATTTAGGTCATATCTGAATGGTCTTCTGGTTTTCCCTACTTTCTTCAATTTAGGTCTGAATTTGTCAATAAGGAGTTTGTGATCTGAGCCACAGTCAGCTCCCAGTCTTCTTTTTGCTGACTGTACAGAGCTTCTCCATCTTTTGCTTCGACAAATATAATCAATCAGATTTCGGTATTGACCATCTGGTGATGCCCATGTGTAGAGTCTTCTCTTGTGTTGTTGGAAGAGGGTGCTTGCTATGATCAGTGAGTTCTCTTGGCAAAACTCTGTTTGTTTGTTTTTTTCCTTTGTCTTTATAGTAGATGAAACCACCACCTCTCAGTACTGAGGGAGTTGTTTCATGTAGGAAACAAACTGTGTTCAACTCTTTCTTTCTCAGCTCCTCATTTTCTCTCAAATCTCTGTGCTTGGCCAAGCTACCCACTGTATTTTTAATAGCTCCCAACAGTTAAGGATGTGCCAAGCAATGTCAGTGACCCAAAAGGCAGGATCTCAGCACCTAGATTCAGGCTGACTAGAAGACAGACTGCCAGGCATCAGCTTTTAACAGTATGAAATACATACAGTCTTTCGGGACCACAGGCATAACCTCCACTGATCACCAGAGCCAGCCAATCTGGAGGTGCCCCCTGAGTAACCATCACAGACATTAGGGCTTCAGACAAATGTATAAACTCTTTTCCAGTCCATGGGGTCACAAAGACTCAGACACGACTGAGCGACTGAACAACAAGATCCTGCCTAGTCAGATTCCCAACCCTTGAGCAGAACTCAGGATGACCAGTTTAAAAACCTTCACAGAAAAACTAAGCTCCTGAGCCTGTTGCCTCTTGCTGTGGCCAGGGGATGGCGTTTAAAAACTCTCTATCCATGGATTATAGACCTGTGACACCCACTAGGGTAAGTCCCACTGGCCTCCAGAGCCAGGTGTTGCAGAAGCATCCCTGGCAGCAGTCTGAAAAATCGGGGCACCAGATAGAGATATGAGATCCTTTCTGGGTGACACAAAATATTAAAGAAACAAACGTTAAAGAACAAGAACACAAGCTCCCCCCAGAGAAATGAGCCATGGATGAAGAGATGTTCCCAAGAAAGAACCATAAAAAGTGGGAGCACTAGACACATGGAAAGTTCCCCTCCCAGAGACAGCAGTGATCTGGAGCACGGCACCAGGAGGAGGATGCCACTCAGCAGTCTGTTCTCGGGGTGCTTGAGGCTCCCAACCTCTGCTTAATTAGACGCCTCCCCCTTAGGCCTCGGCTGGAATGTAAGAAGATGGCCCTTTTCACTTTAAGTCTGGACTCTATTGGCTGACTATGAGCTGGGCTCTGGGGAGGACAAATCTGAGTGGAAGCCCTCTAAGAGTGACCTGTCATATCGCTACCATCTTGTGGGTCTTGGGAAGTGATCCCATTGGTTTTCAAAACCAGATAATTGGAGGCTCCTCTCTCAAGTGTATGTCTGCAAAGTGGGAATGCCCGATGTGGGGTCTGAAATCCTTGTTCTTCAGGGAGAAACTCGAGGTTCAAAGGTCCTCCTGGTTGTGGAACACCATACTGAGGTAGGGTTTATGGTAAGATGATTTCCTGAGGTCTCCTACCCACTTCAATGTCCCCAAGTGACTTTGGGCAATGTGTCACTCAGCCAGGTCTTCACATGATTTAAGAGGAAATTGTTCATATGTAGCTATAGACTCAAGTGTGTCCATGGGAGAATGTGAGTGCCAGACTTACTATGCTTCCATTCTGAAATAGAACCTATTTTTAATTCATTTGTAATACCTCGCATATGGTTAAGATAGAGACTCAAATGTGTTCTGATGCCATGAGCACACACCAGTTGGGCTGTGAATGGAGGCAGCTACAATTTGAGTCAAAATTTGCTCTACACAGGTGGCACTAACGGTAAAGAACCCGCCTGCCAATGCTGGGCATGTACAAGCGGCAGGTTTGATCCTGGGTGAGGAAGATCCCTTGGAGGAGGGGATGGCAACCCACTCCAGTAGTCTTGCCTGGAGAATCTCATGCACTGTGGAACCTGGTGGGCTACGGTCCATAGGGTCACAAAGAGTCAGACACGACTGAAGTGACTTAGCACACATGCGTGCTCTATACAATATATTCTCAAAGTGCATAGCTGTTTTCTTTTATGGAGATTTGGTTCCTGATGGCTTCTCTTGACTTCTTATGCTGAAATGACTGATTTAGCTGTGGAATGGGAAGAAAACAGGCTGAGATATACAGACCAAGCAGAGGCTTACAGTCCTGGAGGAGAAGCCAGGAGTAAAGATGAACAGGGATGCAAGGCTGACATACAATAAGCTAGGTGAGGGGCCTGTTCAATGACAGTTGGGCAAAGGTGTCCCCTGTTGAGGCCAGAAAGGGGAGCTTTCTAGAAAGTGTAAGAGTGGAACAACCCACCAGCACTCAGCTCTGTCCTGCATAGCCAGTCCTGGAAAGCAAAGGAAAATTCTGCTTGTAGTCTTCGCAATATTTTAGTAGAAAGCAACACAGACAAGGTGTTAGAGAATCGTTCATACTCACAGCTCTGCCACATGGTCTTAGTTTGCTTATCAGTAAAACCTGGATATTCTCAAAGCAGATCTTTGAGATCCACATCCTGCAAGTCAGATCTTTAAGCTCCCTAGTAAGCACAGGGCTTCCCTGCTAGCTCAGTTGGTAAAGAATCTGCCTGCAGTGCAGGAGACCCCAGTTCAGTCCCTGAGTTGGGAAGATCCCCTGGAGAAGGGAAAGGCTACCCACTCCAGTATTCTGGCCTGGAGAATTCCATGGGCTGTTTAGTCCATGGGGTTGCAAAGAGTCGGACACGACTGACCGACTTTCACTTTGACGTTCAGTGCAGGATACAGCAGAAACGATTCCGCATGGTTGACAGGCACTTGGCTGCTCTTTCCTCACTATGCCAGCCACCTCCAGAAATCCTGTCTGGTCAGCACATCCCAAGACACAAGGCTGAGTTTAGTCCTGGGCAGGAAGTATTTCACAGCTGTGAGCCTGGCTGTGGTCTCAGGGAGGATGCTTCTCTGCACTGTTCCTCCCAGTGAGAGTGGAGCCCGGCAGCCCCCAGAGGTACAGGTGCCCATATTCTCATCTGGCTTGAGGATCAGCCTGTCTTTCCCTCATGTGGATGTCTCACTCCTGTGTTATTTTTCTCTAGTGAAAGCAGGTGCTGACTTCCTGGACCCACTCCTTAATGGACACGTGTGCTCTTTCCACTTCATTTCCAACTTGGCATAAAAGTATCCTTCTTTTGCGATGAGGGAATCTTAGAATGGAGGCTAGACCCTATGATGAATAGTGACTCTCTTGGGTTCTTGGATTAATCCACAAAGGGATGCTGACCTATGGAATAGAAGCACCCAGACTGACTGACTACTCAGCAGATTTGAAAGGAAGGGGGCACCACTATTAAGGACATAAAGAAAATGCCACATGTGATTCAATGTTGAATATAGCCATAAATATAGACACTGAGTTTGAATTCATGGTTAGAACTTGAAGTAAATGGGGAGTTTGAAGGCAGGAGCATGTAATTTTCTGGGAAATCTGCTACATATATAGGACATATATTGGCCATATAGGACAAAAATTGTTTGAAATGTGATAAATCAGGCAAAGGTTGTTTCAGGAAAATAAAAACCAATCAAAAGTGGAATTTGTAATAGTGTATGGATAAGAATTAATTCAGTCACGTGTTTGCACCAGCAATGTGTTGGATTTGGGGATTATAATGGCCAATGTCACTGTTTCAGGGAGTAGCATTAGTTGTTTCTCTGGATCTAGTCCTCTCAGTAAAATTCAGTCTGTGGGAGCTAATGCCATTGGCCACCGTAGTAGTTAAACAATTTCCAATGAATCTTTGATGTTTACAAAGCCTGCCACCCAATAATAATGAGCAGATTTCATAAGAACAATAGGATACAATAATAATCTGGGCATTTCAGAGTGGCAGAGACCTCTGTGAGCCTCTTTAATCCATTACAGCCATAGTGGTAAGAACGTTGGTTCATTTCTAGATGTTCTCTGCTTTGCTTCCCCAATCAGGAGCCGTTCTTGCTCAGGACCCAGTAATAAAGATGAGAAGGATGTCAGAGGTCTGTCATTGACGCATAGGGGAGGGTCTCAGGCACAGGGGAGAATCCAGTCGGAGTTCAGAAACTCCTGAAGTGACACTGGGGTATGATGTCTGTTTGACTATTAAGTGTACACATTCTGATTGCTTTGTCTGTCACAGGACACCATGATACTTTAGCATAATTTGGCTTCTGAACTTCTGGCAGCTACTAAATTCAGGTCCCTAATGAACTGAGACTTCCAACTTGTTCTGAGCCTAAGAACCAAGTGGTTTTTAGGCTGAAGTGAGAAAGCTGAGCATGTATCAGTGGAGAGATGGAGAGACGGGAATTTCTCCCCTGCTTGCTACCCTTTTTTCCTTAACTTCCAATTAAAAGGCAGCTCTGCTAGTCATTGTGTTTTGGTTGGAATGAAAAGCCCTTGGAACAGCAGCATTCTTGTGTGTGAACAGCAGTGTTTCTATAAGTATAAAGAATAACACTGCAGCCTGGGTATCTCGTTTTGGTTTTTTCCCACTTCGTGAAATCACCTGTTGCCTGGATCTATATTTAACTGAATTACTGGCAAAACACTTCTTTGTTGTAAGAATTTTTAAAAGATCTGGTATGTCTTATACACCATATGCTCACGTTACTAATACGGTAAGTCATTTGTTTACTGCCAGTGTTGAATTTTGTAGGGAATATGTGGGGATAAAGAAGACATAACTGTACATCAGACTTTAGTTACTCACTTTTTTTAGTTTCACTGCGAAGGAGTAATCTCTCTTAAATGTTTGTGTCTTTTTATCCCCTCACATATTTGAACTATTTATCCAGCCTCTCATTTAGTCCATAGTATTTATCAAGGAGGGCTTCCCTGGTGGCTCAGTTGGTAAAGAATCCACCTGCAATGCAGGACACTTGGGTTCAACCTCTGGGTTGGGAAGATCCCTTGGAGGAGGGCATGGCAACCCACTCCAGTATTCTTACCTGGAGAATCCCCATGGACAGAGGAGCCTGGCAGGCTGCAGTGCATGGGGTTGCAAAGTCAGACAGGACTAAGCAACTAAGCACATTGATCAAGGAAGGCTTTCCATGTGCCAGAACTGTCCATGTTGGGAGAGTGCTAAATATGAGAGTCTTATCCCTACTTTCATGGAGCTCATTTCTATTGGGGAGGCAGAAGATAAACAAGAAAATAAATCAGTAAACAAGCTTAAAAATGAATACATAAAATGGCATGTTATGATAAAATATGATATAGGGAAAAGAAAACAGAGTTTATCATAAATTAGTATGGTATACGGACACGACTGAAGTGACTTAGCAGCAGCAGCAGCAGCAAGGAGTTGAGTCCCTTGGACTGCAAGGAGATCAAATCAGTCGATCATATAGAAAATCAGCCCTCGAAGGACTGATTCATTGGAAGGACTGATGCTGAAGCCGAAGCTCCAATACTTTGGCCATCTATATAAGAGGTGGCCAATAAGAGCCAACTCATTAGAAAAGGCCATGATGCTGGGAAAGATTGAAGGCAAAAGGAGAAGAGAACAGCAGAGGATGAGATGATTGGATGGCATCACCCACTCAGTAGACATGAGTTTGAGCAAACTCCAGGATATAGTGAGGGACAGGGAAGCCTGGAGTGCTGCAGTCCATGAGGTTGCAAAGAGTAAGATACAACTTAGCAACTCAACAACAACAACAAGGAGGTGAGACAAACTGAAATAAAATAAGGTGCCCTAAATCTCCAAACCATACGCTACAATAAAATATACCAAAAATTCAATCATTGAAAATAGGTAAAAGTGTTTTATATATCAATATATTACTGATTTATCCTACACTATTTACTAGAGCAAGGCAAGATTAAAAACATATTTTTTTCTTGATGATTGAAAAATGTTCATTTCATTTTGATATTTGTTAAAACAGCTTGCTAGAAATCTATTTGGACATCTTATAGGATTATGGTGGAACTTTACAAGAACATTCAATGTGTATAAAACTCAGATATACAACAAACTCAATCTTCTAGAGACATAAAGCTGAATATAAGTAAGTAATACAAATATATAATTAATATAAATATATAAATATACAAGGGGGTGTGTAGCCAAGATGATAGAGCAGGAAAAGCCTGAACTCATCTCCTGCTGCAGGAGAACAAACTTTACAACTATGTCTAGAACAGCTGTGAACAAGAGAGACTGGAAAGCTAGTAGAAAATATCTTCTACAACTAAAGTTCTGCTGCTGCTGCTGCTGCTAAGCCGCTTCAGTCGTGTCCGACTCTGTGCGACCCCATAGACGACAGCCCACCAGGCTCCCCCGTCCCTGGGATTCTCCAGGCAAGAAACTGGAGTGGGTTGCCATTCCTTCTCCAATGCATGAAAGTGAAAACTGAAAGTGAGGTCACTCAGTCGTGTCTGACCATTAGTGACCCCATAGACTGAAGCCCACCAGGCTCCTCCGTCCATGGGATTTTCCAGGGAAGAGAGTACTGTTCTGGGTTGCCATGCCTTCTCCAACTAAAGTTCTAATGGAGTCAAAATAAGATAGGAGGGGCAGAAACATGGGTAGAGTGGGGTTAGTATATGGGTATAGTAAAAACCCATACACCCCCAGGGGAGCAACCCACATACAAGAGGATAATTGCAATTGCAGGGGTCTCTCCAAGGAGCAGGGGTTCTGAGCCCCCATCAGGTTCCACAGCCCAGGCGTCCTGCACCAGGAAGATGTGCCCCCAGAATGTTCAGCTGTAGAATTCAGAGAACTTCCATTTGGGAGACCCAAAGGGCTGTGAGAAATAGAGACTCCATTCTTTAAGAGCACACACAAAATCTTACACACTCTGGTACCCAATGCAGAAGTAATCGTTTGAAATGGTCCCGCGTCGACCTACCTGCTGAGTTTAGAGAGTCTCAGAGAGGCAGGATACAACTGTAGTTCACCTTGGGAACACAGACCCCGGCAGCAGTCATTTGGGAGAGCTTGTTCTATCACGAGGACGCTGGCAAGGGAGCTCCTCCTTCTAGCTTATTAGCTTCTGGACCCAACCCACCTCCGCAGCCTGTCGGCACCGGTGATGGGATGCCTCAGGCCAAGCAGCAAGCAAAGCAGGGACACAGCCCCAACCAGCAGCAGGCTGGCTGCCTTAAGACCCCTTGAGCACTGAACTGCTCAGGTCATGGCCCTGTCCATTAGAGTGTCCACGCCCCACACGTCTGTGCACCAGAACAAGCCCTAAAGCACCAAACACCCTGCAACCAGAGACTCTGAGAAGAAGCTTCACTCACCAGTGGGCCAGTACTAGCCCCGATACCAGCCTCACCCACCAGCAGAGGCGTGTTGGAGTTGTTGTTGTTTTTCAATCATTCAGTCATTTCCGACTGTGATCCCGTGAACTGAAGCACACTAGTCTTCTGTGTCCTTCACCATCTCCCAGAGTTTGAAATAACATGAGCAAGTCACAGACAGCAGTAACAATCACAGCTCAGTTTTTGTTCCAGCAAAATGTAAGTAATTACTAACTTGATTAATGCAGTTATTTTATGATTTTGGTGATCAAACACAGAGAATTTGTAATTGATGTAATTACCATTTAGATAGTAAAAGCTCTTTGATAAATATAATTAAACCTATCCTGGAATTTGCTCAAACTCATGTCCATTGAGTCACTGATACCATCCAAGCATCTCATCCTCTGTTGCCTCCTTATCCTCCTGCCCTCAATCTTTCCCAGCATCAAGGTCTTTTCCAATAAGTCAGTTCTTTGATCAGGTGGCCAAAGTACTGAAGCTTCATCTTCAGCATCAGTCCTTCCAGTGAATATTCAGGGTTGATTTCCTTTAGGAATGCTAACAGTAAAGATAGTCATCCAATCACAGGGGAGGACAAAAGAAGAAGAAATATTAAATAGAACTTTAAAAAAAGCCAAAATAATAAAATAACAATAATTTCATACCTATCAATGGTTACTTTATATGTAAATGGACTAAATAATTGAAAGACATACACTGACTGAATAGATATAAAATAAGACCCATATATATATTCTGCCTACAGGAGATTCAGTTCTGGTCCAAAGACACACATACACAGAGAAAGCAAGAGGGTAGAAAACGGTATTCCATGCAAATGAAAATCAAAATAAAGCCAGGGTAGCAATACTTGTATCAGTCAAAAGAGACTTTAACACAAGACTGTAAGAAGAAACAAAGAAAGCCATAAGATTAAGGGATCAATCCAAGTTGAAAATATAGCAATTATAAATAAATATATATATCAAATTGGCCACCTAAACACATAAAGCAAATATTGACAAATAAAAGAAGAAATGGACAGCAAAAAAATAATAAAAGGGCTTAATACCCCACTTACATCAATGGACAGATCATACACACACACGCACACACACGTGTGTGTATATATTCTATATATTATACATATATGTATATATATATAGAGAGAGATAATACTACTTAGAAAAAATATGAAATCTTGACAATTGCAATGACATGGGTAAACTTTGAGGGTATTATGCTAAGTGAAATAAGTCAGATGGAGAAAGATAAATACATACGATTTGGTCACATGTGGAATATAAAAAATAGCAAAATAAATAAACCAAACAAAAAGAAACAGGTAGATACAGAGACTGAGGAGCCGTTAGCAGAGGGGAAGAAAAGAGGGGAGAGTGAAATAGGCAAAGGGATTAACTGTGTGATGAGAGATGGAAGCTAAATTTTTGATGGTGAGCATGCTTTAGGTGTACAGAGCTGGGAATAAAATGTTGTACACATGAAATTTATATAATGTTATATGTTACCTAAATTTACATTTTTTTCTTTAAAAAAATGAGAAATCAAAAATTTACAAATAATGACATAACATCAGTGATTATTTTAAAAATAAATCCGATAGGGAAAGCAAGAATTGGAACAATGGGTCTTGAAGTTATTCCTAGTGATAGTGTTCTAATCTTTTTCTGTTTCATTTGCCTTTTTGTACAGTTATGTGTGAGTTGTAAGTTAAAGTCTATGATGTTTAAATGTACTGTCTCCACCATTATAAAGAGAGAGGAATAAAAGATACTATCTTTGCAAGCCTACTTCTGGAATGAGGTTTGTAACATATTTATGGTGTGAAGCTTCCGAAAGCCAAGAGGAAACAAAGTGCGTCCATGGTCCTTCTGAGCAAGGCCCTCCTCCCTGGGCCTGGCGGGTTCCAGATCCCTGTGTTGGGTGTGGCTCCACAGTGATTCTCCTGAGGTCTGGCAGGTGCCTAGCAGGTGCAAGCAGAGGTGTTGGGGCTCCCAGGACCAACATCAGAAAGGCGACTTAACTATGCTTCATTAAGCCATTCTTTTTCAGGTTTCTGCAAATGCCTAACCTGTAGAGACGGGCAAGCCCCTTCTGAGAGCATTCACAGATCCCTTCATGCTGCTGTGCCCACTTCTGAAAAGCAGAATGCAAATATACCTGCCAGAGTCCAGCTCCAGCAGCCAAGGAATCAACCTGAAGAGATGAGTGGTGTCGGTGAGAAACAATGCAGCCTCTCAATTTTCTTGGACTGCATATTTACTTCAAGCTTAAGATTCTCTTTTATACTTTTGCAAAAGCATTGGGTCAGAGGTTTGACATTTTTAGTTCCCCTTGACCCAGATTTGTTGTCTCCATAAATCATTGTTGGCCCTCAAAAGGAGTTCCTGCCTCAGCGATTCTCTCATCTACTTTTTCTCATGTGTCCTTGTGAATACATTGTAACTCATGCTAATGTCTGGGCTGCATACCACATTCCTCAGTTTTTTTTTTAATTTTATTTTGCTTAACTTTACAATATTGTATTGCTTTTGCCATACATCAAAATGAATCCGCCACAAGTATACATGTGTTCGCCATCCTGAACCCTCCTCCCTCCCCTCTCAGTTTATTTCTTATATTTCTAAGTCCTGTTTGCCCCTAGTATCCTAAGCTCACTATTTCTTAAAAAGGGCTTCTAGCTATTAATATCTCTAAAGTTCCTAATCTCTATAACCTATAGTAGAATATGCTAACATTACAACATTCCTTAAATCTTTAGCTTCTAACTATTTTAATTATTCCTAAGCCCTAAATTCAGCAAACTCCTTTGCCATAAACATTTCCCTCACAAATAGGCTTCAGATAGCAATCCCTCCCATGGCCTCAAGCTGCAGCCTACGTGCTCACACTGGAACACTCTTTCGTAAAAGTCCTTGAACAAATGTTAGTGATTAACTTTATGAATTATTTTCTGAGCACAGCTGCAGAAGGCTTTGTGCCTTCTCATGCTCCTCTCAAGAACAATAAGTACCTTAATATTCTTTTCAGTCAACTCAGCCGAGGAGAGAAAAGAACAAGTCAGAATCACAAGGCCTAACTCCTTCATCCTGGGTCTGTGCCTGTGGGACAAGGAGAGGGAGTTGGGGCTGTGCCTCCATTATGTCAGTAATGCCTAACGCAGCTCCTGACATATACCCATTGAGGAGGCAAAGGATCATCTAACATCATTTAATTTAGTGAACATCCCCAGACACCTCCCTCTACTTACCACCATTCCTAAAGCTTGCAGGAGAGCTACTGCATTGTTCAAAACCTGGCCTACAGACAATCATGTTCTCCATTCTTTCCTCATTTTTCTGTTGCAGTTTGTTGGAGAGACCACTAGTGTTTAAGCCCCTACTTCACTTAAAGCCTAGTTCTGTTCCTCTCAGGACCTTAGGAAGTTCACAGTCAATGCCCTCCCTTTGAACTCTGTCACTAAGATGATCTCAAGGCTAAGTGTTAAACAGTGAACAGATTCATTTCATAGGTCAGCTCGTCTGCCTGATTTAGGAAAGTTTTCTGTGCAGAAAGTTGTAGGTCATTCCTTTCAGAGACAAATCCTGCTTTTTTTTTCAATGCCTAGCCTTATTAAAGTAAAAATTTCTCAGAATTTCCCAGAATTTGGTAAATGCAGGCAAGGGGAGGATCAACAGACACATGTTAAATGCATTTGATGGCAACACTCAGTATCTAGTGGGTACTTTTATGCACTTAGTATAGGTCTAGAACTGTCTCAGCCTTGGAGATATAGCACGAAAACTACATCTTTGCCTCATGGAGCTTGTTCAGAAAAATAAGGAACAAGGCCCAAAACCTTTCAAATGGAACCTCCGTTGGGTCAAAAATAATTTCAGAAATCAATGTAAAGTCTTCAATTATACTTAGAATGATTTGATGGATCCTGGGTGCAGAAATCATAAAGTTCCAATAAACACAACCTTTGAATCTAATCTATCCTCTGTAAATAGAAAACCATGCTAAATTAAAAAGAAACTTACTTTCAAGCCTAAAAATAAAAGAGAAGTGATTTTAGCTTTATGAGATATACTTTAGTCCGGAGAAGGCAATGGCACCCCACTCCAATATTTTGCCTGGAAAATCCCACAGACGGTGGAGCCTGGTAGGCTGCAGTCCATGGGGGTCCCTAAGAGTCGGACACAACCAAGCGACTTCACTTTCACTTTTCACTTTCATGCATTGGAGAAGGAAATGGCAACCCACTCCAGTGTTCTTGCCTGGAGAATCCCTGGGACGGGGGAGCCCGGTAGGCTGCCATCTTTGGGGTCACACAGAGTCGGACATGACTGAAGTGACTTAGCATAGCATAGTTAGATGGAATATTCTATACAGATGGTTGGAGAGAACAATAAAAGGATTCCCTCTTCTCACAAAGTATTGCCAACACTGAGCCACAAAACATCTCCTTTATATCATTCTTTCACAACCGTAAGAATTAAAAGAAATGACAATGCCCTCTCATTATATTTTCTTTCATGTGTGTCCTTATATCTCATTTAGTTGTGTTATCATAGAAAGTGTGGATTTTTTAACCCAAGATACTAAGATATGGTCTTCCCTGGTGGTCTGTGGTTAAGAATCCACCTTCCAATGCAGGAGAGACAGGTTTGATCCCTGGTCTTGGGATCTAGATTCCCACATGCCCATGGGGCAACTAAGCCTGTGCTTCACAACTACCGGCCCTGCACACCCCAGATTCTGCATGCCACAATTAGAGAAACCCACAGGCCACAAAAACAAGACACTAAAATGTTTTTTATCACACCCACACTTTGAGTTTTATATGCTCTTCCAAGAATTAAAAAAACTGTGTTGTTCTGGAAGAAGAAATCCCACGTTTTGTGTATCCCAGAATGTCTTTAGCATATTTCAGATATAAAATTGCTTAAATGTACATAAAGTATTGTAATTCCAGCTGGTGCATTTGACTTTTACAGGGAGAATTTCCATTTCCTCACCATCCTCTCATTGCTTTATTCTGTGTGATGCAGGCTCTGTCCCCACCATTCTATGAACATTTGAAATGCTGGTCACATGTAATTTTTTTTTTCTTTACCTGATTAGAAATGGTAACATAGGGTCAATACAGAAAGCTGAAAAGCAAAGACGATGAAATATCCATAATCCTATCAACTATTAGTTAATTATGGAATATTTCCTGCTAATCCCTTTATGTGTATCAAGTAGTCCTTTTGTTTTAATACAAGGAATGACAAAAGTTATGTAGTGGTTTGGAGCCTTCTTTTCCACTTAAAATATATGATAGTTTCTCACATTCATATTTTTTTACATGGCTGCACAGACTTCCATGCTGTAAACTGCGGGGACTGAGCTCCGTCCGTGGCAAAGGTCATGAGGAAGGAGGCTCAGCATATGCAAATGCGGGATCTAACCTCAGGAGTCCCCCTGGAAATTCTCGAGCATCTACCTCCAAAACCAGAGTCTGCCTACTTTCTGCTTTGTGCTCTCACCTACACCTCTGACTTTATGGGGGGCTGTCCCCCACTACCTCTCTCTGAAAAAAAGAGTTAACTTACAGCTCCAGTTAATAAAGTTCCTGGGTGTGATAGTGTTTCAACCTACAAACTCCTTTGGAAGTCCTCTAGCCTGCCTGAATAGGTTTTTCTGGCCACATGTGATTGCTCAGAGCCTCCCAACTGTGAGAGGCATGTAGAAATGCCTAAATGTTCTAAACTATCTAAATACAGATTCCTTTGAGCAGTTAAAAGATTGATTAGAAATTGTATTGGTGAAGGGTTTTTCACTTGTTGGGCCAATATTTGCTGCTAAGTCTCCATATCCCTTACCTGCTGTGTCCCTGGCAGTGTATTGATTAATATGATTGGTGTAAGTAGTAGCTTTAATGTTTGTAACCTTGGGCCCTTGAGTTAATTCTTTTTCTTGTTATAGCCCACCACACCTTTGCTCTGTAGGAATGCAACTTTATCTAATGCTTTTGGAGGGTGGCGCCTGACTAATCACCTTTAGAGAAAAATAAGTTTTCTGAAGAAAGTGTCTTAAAATGTTAACAGGCCCCCAGGCCAGAAGATGATGCAAATCACCTAAACTTTTGCATATGATAAGTTTACAGGAAGAAAGCCTGGCTTACCGCATGACTCTACCCCTTCCCCCATTATCCTCTATGCATAACTTAAGGTATAAAAACTATTTCGGAAAATAAAGTGCGGGCCTTGTTCACTGAAACTTGGTCTCCCCATATCGTTCTTTCTCTCACCTTCTGGCTGAATTATTCAGCCTCTTTTCTCCACTGAATTTCCTCACTGAGCTATCCTTATTTAACCACTCTTTATATCTTTAATTAACATTTAAATAAGCTGTTGTTTCCTGATTGCTGTTAGCGTCTCCCCTTCGAATTCCCTGGATCCACTGGGGCTGGACCCCAGCAGTAAACTACCTATCATAAAATCCTTAAGACTTCCGCTAGACACATAGGGTTTAAATTTTTCCCAAAACTACAATCTTTGCTCACGGCTCTGATGATTTCTTTGGAATAAATTCTCAATGGGACTGCTGATTTAAAAGTCATGTCCATATTAAAACTTTTAACATACAAAAATGTTATGTTAAAAACTAAAAGTTTGGGAGTATTGGTCCCCTCAACACGTTTACTCACACTGGTTGACCTTTTTATTCTTTGCCAAGTAATAAGCAAATGGCAGCTCCTTTTGTTTGCTCCTTAATGCCAGCCATGTTACTTTCGTTTTTCTCCTACTAGCCATACAGGTTTACTTACAACTTTACACATAAATTGTGTTCACGCTTAATTTTCCAGCATTGTTTGCAAGAGTGTTTCAACAGAAAAGTTTTCCCCTTTATCCATTTCACCTAACCAACTCCTACTCCACCCAACTATAATGACATTCATTGCTTCCAAGAATTTGGCCCTTAATGCAGCTTTTTTACCTTTTTCATGTATGTATATTTCATCTTCCATAAAACATTTAGTCCCTCAATAGCAAGGCTTCCATAGAGTTGAGACCTATTATGCTAACGACCTAATGATAGCTCAGCCGATGAAGAATCCGTCTGCCATGCAGAAGACCTGGTTTGATCCCTGGCTTGGGAAAATACTCTGGAGAAGGGAAAGGCTACCCACTCCAGTATTCTAGCCTGGAGAATTCCATGGACTGTATAGTCTATGGGGTCCCAAAGGGTCGAACACGACTGAGCGACTTTCACTCACTCACTCATGCTAACGACCAGGGGTTGTTTAACCATTTACTTTCCCAGAGATGCTCTGCTGGGAACACAGGGTAGAACAAATTGATTTTAGCAGTTGGGAGAGCGATGGGCCAAGCCTTTTGTGATTTTGAAATCTATCCGGCCATGAGAGCCTTCAGAAGCAGAGGCTCAGCCACGGAAATCTCAAATATTGTCGTGAATGATGCCTGACTAACGGCAAAGATCGAGGAAGGGCTCAGGTGTCCCGACAATACGGAGGGCCTCAGGTCCAAAAGGAGCCATGACGGTTGTCTGTCCCACAGTGACCACTGCCTAAGCTCTAGATTTCTATTTTCAGGTCGTTACGCTTGATTTTTCCGGAAAAGGGACAACGATCACCACGCCAGCCCTTGATTCCTTTCCACACTTCCTGCGTAGGGTGGTTAACAGTCTTTTCGCCAAGAGGCGGTGAACCAGCTATTCCCACCGAGTCGCCGCGGCTCTTCTTCAGGTCTGCAGCCAGAAGAACTAGAGACACGCCGTGTGCCAGCGGAGGCGCTCCGACATCTCCGCGCGCACGGGGAACCGTCTTCAGCGCAGCGCACACTGATAACCCTCTGCAGCGCCGCGCCCCGCCCCTCCAGCGCAGGGACCGCCCCTCTAGGAGCAGGGACCGCTCCGGGCGCCGAGGCCCCGCCTTGCAGCCCGCCCATTGGCCCCGCTAGACCCTCATCCCGCCCCCGGAACGGCCCAGCCACGCCCCTCCGCGTTACCCCCCCGGACACCTTGTGAGTCTGGGGATTGTTGCGTCTGGCAACCGAGCTCAGAGCTCCGCCGGGCTGGGCTCAGCTTTCCCGCTGGTCTCCCCGAAAGTGACAGCGGCTTTCGTATCGCGCAAGCCCCCTCCTGGTCGCCCCGAGAGTTCCCTTTTTCTGGTGCCTCGTAGGGATGCTTGTGGTGGTCCTCGCGCTCCTGCTGCCCGCAGTCTCCGGTAGGAGCCTGCAGAGTGTGCGCGCTGGTGGGGAACCGGAGCGGCTCGCGAGGCCGGCCGACTGGAACCGAGGCTGGGAGGAGTTTTGCTTTTAGTCTCTCGTGAGAGTCGTGGGGCTGGGTCCACTCCTGGGTCATAAAGAATTGGGGTAAAAAGCGTGACCAAAGCGTCCGCGGGTCGTGCTGCGTCGAGATCTAGAGGAGTGGGGACCACATAGCGCTGGAAGAGAAGTCTTGCTTGCGGTGGGCACTCAGCGGTGCGGGGTGATGGGCGAAACTGAGGCTTACCAAGGGCCAGGCTGGTGTTCAGTCGCTAGTCGTATCTGCCTCTTTGCAAACCCATGGACTGCAGCAAACCAGGCTTCCCTGTACTTCACCATCTCCTAGAGTTTGCTCAGACTCATGTCCATTGAATCGGTAATGCCATTCAACCATCTCGTCCTCTGCCGTGCCCCTCTCTTCCTGCCTTCGATCTTTCCCATCATCAGGGTCTTTTTCAACGAGTCAGTTCTCATCGGGTGACCAAATGAACCCCAGGACTGCTGATCGGGTGCTGGTGGTGACAGTTTGCTCATAAATTCCCAGGTGCCTGGGGATGTAGTTAGGCTACTGTTGTGCCTTGTGGGGAGGGTTTGCCCTATGTTCTCTGGGCAGTTTGATAACTTGGGAGTAGGGGTGTTTGTGCTTCTGGGGCTTGGCTGGGCTAGGGGAGCCCACACAGAGTATTCCCTAGTGTGTACTTTGTAGAAGTGGGCACTCAGTGGTGCCAAGTGTGGGTCCAGGAAGCTACTGCTTGCTTTGTGGGGATTGGGAAGTTCAGGGCCCCACCCACGCACCCACCCACTCNCACCCACCCACTCCCCCCACCCTCCCAGTTCCTCTTTGGTGGTGGAGGCTGTAACTCAGGATCCTGGAGGCAGCAGAAGTCACCATCCTTGGGCCCCACGTGGTGATGCCATTGATGCTGGCAGCAGCAAGGCACCAACACCCAAGAGGTATAAAAAATAATAAGGTGGCCACTGGGCAAGACCTGTAAAAGAGGCAGTGGAGGGTGAAAAGTGCCCACTTACAGATATTGCCAGAGGCAGCACAGAAGAGAGAAACCAAAGACTTGTGCTGTAGTGCCACCTGCTGGGAAAAAAATCTTTTAATTTCTAACAGGTTGAATCATTCTCTTCCTGCCTTATTGCACCTAATTACCCTCATACTTTTTATGCATGTTAAAGTTCCAAAGAAGTAAATTAACCATATATAGGGGTGAATTCTAACGAATCAAAATACTGTACATGGTGTTTTATAAAAACATTAAGCCTTTTATACCCCAGCCTACCTGCTGGGGGCCTACCTGCAAAGGAAGGCAAACAGAAAGTAAGAAATAGTTATGAATTGTTTCTGAAGACTTGGATTCAGTATCTTTTCTTTACAACTGATGATGCATCTGCCATCCAATTTCATCTTCCCCACAGACCAGAACATGATTTTGTAGCACATTTTCCAAGTTTGATAAAAAAAAAAAAGGTGTGCAGTGTTATAGAATGTAGATGTTCTTGCTTACAAGCATTGTACCAGCCTTCTAAAAAGTTCATTAATCGAGCATGGACATTAATTTCAATAAACTTTTGTTTTTCATATTCATTTTAAAAGGTAGTTTGTGTAGACAGTGAGAGAAGGGGCAGGATGGTCAGGTTTCGATGAGATTTCACTTTGATCAGAGACCAGAATTTACCTAAAGGTACTACCTGGGCGGGGATCTGGTTTTGTGCATGAGTACCAGAGTAATGTTTAAATTTAGTGAGCAGGTAGAGAGTCTCTGCACAACTTTTGTAAGTATACAGAAGGTGAACAGTTCTCTTGATATGTAGTAGAGACTGTTTCATCTTCCTGAAACTCATCTGGAAAACTAGGGAATTTTATGAATGCAGCCTATCATATTATATAATAGCATCTGCTGTTAACATATAGCATCGCAACCCAATAATTATTATATTGTAAATTATCTAGAAAAAAACTTAATCACAATACTGTTTTTCTGAAACTAGAAATGTTTAGTTTGAAAATCCTCACAGGAGTAAAGAATTCAGTGTTCTCAGTAAGAGAAGAAATTTGGTAATTAAAAAGCACGATATTGGACTCAATCATTACAGTATTTAAACCTTGTGTTCAACCGGTTGCCAAAGCATACATTCCAAACTGTATATAGTTGAAAGTGTGCCTTTCATGATGCTTGTTAGTGGGAAGAAATACTCGCTAGCTGAATGGATTAAACCATCCCACTGACATTTCTTTTCTTTTCATATTAGAAATTCTTTCTTCATGATATTGTTTCGAGATAGGTAATGAAATCAAATACATAAACAAATGACACTTGTATAATTTAATTATGGACATGCTATTAATTTGATTTCTCTTTTGGTTCCAGGAAACTCTGAATGATGTTATATATTTGTATCTATTAATAGGAATTATATTGCATTTCTAATCCAGTTTTTTCCTATTGCAAAATGACACTATATGGCTCAGAATATTCAGTATATTTAATGTTATTAATAAAATTCAACGCTATACTGATCTTTTTGTTGTTCGTGTTCAGTCACTAAGTTGTGTTCAACTCTTTGCAATCCCATGATCTGCAGCAAACCAAGCTTCCTTGTCCTTCACTCTCTTCCAGAGCTTGCTCAAATTTATGTCCATTGAGTCGGTAATGTTATCTAACCATCTCATTCTCTGCCCTCCTGTTCTCCTTTTGCCTTCAATCCTTCCCAGCATCAGGGTTTTTTCCAATGAATTGGCTCTTCGCATCAGGTGGCCAAAGTTTTGGAGTTTCAGCTTCAGCACCAGTCCTTCCACTGAATATTAGGATTGACTGGTTTGATCTCCTTTCTGTCCAAGGGACTTACAAGAATCTTCTCCAGCACCACAATTCCAAAGCATTAATTTTTTGGCACTCAGCCTTCTTTATGGTCCAATTCTCATATCCGTACACGACTACTGGAAAAACCATAGCTTTGACTATACATACCTTTATCAGCAAAGTGATGTCTTTACTTTTTAACACGTTGTCTAGGTTTGTCATACCTTTCCTTCCAAGGAGCAAGCATCTTTTGGTTTCATGGCTGCAGTCACTGTCCGCAGTGATTTTGGAGCCCAAGAAAATAAAAATCTGTCACTGCTTCTACTTTTTCCATATCTGTTTGCCATGAAGTGATGGGACCTGATGCCATGATCTTGGCTTTTTGAATGCTGAGTTTCAAGCCAGCTTTTGCATTCTCCTTTTTCACCTACAAGAGGCTCTTTAGTACTGATCTTTAAACAATGCTTTTAATAACTACATCCTTTTTTGTTTGTTTGTTTGTTGTTTTTGTTTTGGGCAGTTGATTGAGGAGAATTCATATATTAAGACCAGAATACCAGAAATTTTGAAAAATTTTGCCAAAAGTGGATTCAGCACGTGGTGTAGTGAAATGTTGGACAGAATGTAAAGAGAGGAACTTAGAATTTAGAAAATGGTGAAAAAGGAGGATAACATTCACTTACTTAGAGTTCTCTCTTGACAAGTCTTTCAATCTAAAGACCTAGACCAGAAGAATAAGAAAGAAAATTTCCCTCAGGGATCAAAATAGTCTATCTCCCATCTCCTTAGGTCCTATAACCTTATAGGAGAGGCCTCTGCATCCTTTTAGGACTTTAAGCAATGTGTCTCCACCATAATATTTTACATTATTTTCTAACAGATTTATAAGATTTTCAAGAGTACAGATAATTAAAAGGAAGAGGACTTGCTGAAGTAGGAACAACACTGTTCTAGGGAAGAACCCCCCACAAAAAAAGGACAGAGGTTTAAAAAAAATTCTAAAAGCATAACAATATAACAGCATTACTGTCCGGATGCATTGGATAAACAGCCCGAAGAGCTACTGCAGGGGGCTTCTAAGGGAATGCACAATTCATTAATCAGTGAAAGAAAATTAAATTATTACTACTGGAACATCCAAGAAACCAATTTTTACTAAGGCGATTCAAAGTAATAAAATTTGATATTTCAAGGGTTTCCACTTATTTGCAAAATGCTCAATTCACTAATACAAAACACATAAAAAGAAGTCATAATTTTAAATATTTTAGCCAATATTTATTTTGATCTCTGATATCCACAAGGCTTATTTGATATTTACCTCTGGTCATAGCACGTCTTGAGCACCCAGTGTGTACAGAGTGTAACAAAAAGAAGGTATATGCTCTCTGGCCTCTAGGACCTTGCCTTCTCAGAGGAAACTGAGCCCAAAGGGATAGGTGATCATATGTTTGTGTTTCAAACTATGAAGCAGAATCTGAGCAGAGTGCTATAGACTATAGAAGACCTCTTAGAGGAGAGGTGAATGTCAAAATAATGAGTTTAGAAAAGTGGGGAAGGACACATACCTATAAACATATTTTAAAACCAAAAACATTGATGCTATCTCTTCAATTTAGTGTTGAATGAAATTTTAACTTAATCCTCAACAAACCGAAAGCTCATAGATTGTCATTTAAAATAAGCAAGACACATCCTTTGTGACAATTATCACTTGGGTAAAAGCGATAACAATCATTTAAAACCTTGCCAAGAATCTTTCTATTTATTCTGTACTACCTAAATGATGCCAGGCCACAGTCCCTGCCTGATGAAATAAACTACTTTATTTTCATGTTCTTATTTTCTTAATTCCTAGATGCCTGTGGTGATCCACCAAGGTTTGAAACTATGAGACTCCGGGGTGTGCCTAAACCCACGTATCGTCCTGGGGAACGTGTACAGTATGACTGTCGCCTAGGTTTCAAGCCCATAATTCCTCTTCGTTCCAGATCTGCTGTTTGTGAGGATGACAATACATGGTCAGCTCTCGAGGAGGCCTGTACAAGTAAGTAAACTTTTATTTAATTATTACTCTGGAGAGTTTCACACATTTTAGCGCACATATTCATCTACTGCAATAATGGTTTTCTCACGTGAATATAGGTTTTAGATGGCAATGCATTTTCTCAGGCTTAAAAAATCCCCAAAGAATAATCTTGGCAATTGGTTACCTGGGTAGAAATGAATCATGTTTGGCCATATAATATGGAAAGAAAATAATAATTAAATGAATAGTAAGATCCCCATGGATTCAAACAAGAATTGTAGAATTTTGAATTTGATTTAAATCTATTTTTGAAATTGCTGTAAATCAACAGATTTTAATATTGTCTCTTAGGAAAATCATGTCCTAATCTGGGAGATCCAGTGAATGGTCAAGTTTACTTCGTCAATGGAAGTATTCTGTTTGGTTCACAGGCTCACTTTGTTTGTAATCAGGGGTAAGTAAGGTGCTACTTACAGAAAATAAGGTTCAGTTCAGTTCCGTTCAGTCGCTCAGTCATGTCCGACTCTTTGAGACCCCATGAACCACAGCACACCAGGCCTCCCGGTCCATCACCAACTCCTGGAGTTCACCCAAACCCATGTCCATTGAGTGGATGATGCCATCCAACCATCTCATCCTCTGTCATCCCCTTCTCTTCCTGCCCTCAATCTTTCCCAGCATCAGGGTCTTTTCCAATGAGTCAACTCTTC